>JALIGW010000044.1:2003827-2069760 GCA_023053685.1 Diadophis punctatus similis | reverse complement strand
CCTTGGTGTCTCTGAGCTTGGGGGTTTTCTTGCAGGCGTTTCGTGACCCAACTAGGTAACATCATCAGTGCTAGAAGGGAGAGGAGGAGGAGGAGAGGAAGAGGAGGAGGAGGAGGAGGAGGAGGAGGAGGAGGGAGGAGGAGGAGGAGGAGGAGGAGGAGGACTGTGGGGTCCTTGGTGCTCTCTGAGCTTGGGGTTTTTCTTGGCAGGCGTTTCGTGACCCAACTAGGTAACATCATCAGTGCTAGAAGGGAGGAGGAGGAGGAGGAGGGAGGAGGAGGAGAGGAGGAGGAGGAGGAGAGGAGGAGGAGGAGGAGGAGGAGTGAGGAGGAGAGAGACTGTGGGGTCCTTGGTGCTCTCTGAGCTTGGGGTTTTCTTGCAGGCGTTTCGTGACCCAACTAGGTAACATCATCAGTGCTAGAAGGAGAGGGGAGGAGGAGGAGGAGGAGGAGGCGGAGGAGGAGGAGGAGGACTGTGGGGTCCTGGTGCTCTCTGAGTTGGGCGTTTTCTTGCAGGCGTTTCGTGACCCAACTAGGTACATCATCAGTGCTAGAAGGAGGAGGAGGAGGAGGAGGAGGAGGAGGAGGAGGAGGAGGAGGAGGAGGAGGAGGAGGAGGAGGAGGAGGAGGAGGAGGAGGAGGAGGAGGAAGAAGAGGAGGACTGTGGGGTCTCTTGGAGCACTTAGCTGGGGTTTTCTTGCAGGCGTTTTGTGACCCAACTCAGGTAACATCATCAGTGCTAGAAGGGAGGAGGAGGAGGAGGAGGAGGAGGAGGAGGAGGAGGAGGAAGAGGAGGAGGAGGAGGAGAGGAGGGAGGAGGAGGAGGGAGGAGGAGGAGGAAGAAGAGGAGGACTGTGGGGTCCTTGGTGCTCTCTGAGCTTGGGGGTTTTCTTGCAGGCGTTTTGTGACCCACTAGGTAACATCATCAGTGCTAGAAGGGAGGAGGAGGAGGAGGAGGAGGAGGAGGAAGAGGAGGAGGAGGAGGAGGAGGAGGAGGAGGAGGAGGAGGAGGAGGAGGAGGAGGAGGAGGAGGAGGAGGGAGGACTGTGGGGTCCTTGGTGCTCTCTGAGCTTGGTAGTTTTCTTGCAGATGTTTCATGACCCAGTTAGGTAACATCATCAGTGCAAGAAGGGAGTTGGGTTTGAAGAGAGAAGGAGGAGGAGGAGGAGGAGGAGGAAGAGGAGGAGGAGGAGGAGGAGGAGGAGAAGGAGGAGGAGGAGGAGGAGGAGGAGGAGGACTGTGGGGGTCCTTGGTGCTCTCTGAGCTTGGGGTTTTTCTTGCAGGCGTTTCGTGACCCAACTAGGTAACATCATCAGTGCTAGAAGGGAGAGGAGGAGGAGGAGGAGGAGGAGGAGGAGGAGGAGGAGGAGGAGGAGGAGGAGGAGGAGGAGGAGGACTGTGGGGTCCTTGGTGCTCTCTGAGCTTGGGGGTTTTCTTGCAGGCGTTTCGTGACCCAACTAGGTAACATCATCAGTGCTAGAAGGGAGGAGGAGGAGGAGGAGGAGGAGGAGGAGGAGGAGGAGGAGGAGGAGGAGGAGGAGAGGAGGAGGACTGTGGGGTCCTTGGTGCTCTCTGAGCTTGGGGTTTTTCTTGCAGGCGTTTCGTGACCCAACTAGGTAACATCATCAGTGCTAGAAGGGAGGAGGAGGAGGAGGAGGAGGAGGAGGAGGAGGAGGAGGAGGAGGAGGAGAGGAGGAGGACTGTGGGGTCCTTGGTGCTCTCTGAGCTTGGGGTTTTCTTGCAGGCGTTTCGTGAACCCAACTAGGTAACATCATCAGTGCTAGAAGGGAGGAGGAGGAGGAGGAGGAAGAGGAGGAGGAGGAGGAGGAGGAGGAGGAGGAGGAGGAGGAGGAGGAGGAGGAGGAGGAGGAGGAGGACTACAACTATCTGGTCTTTGGTCCTCTCTGAGCTTGGTTGTTTTCCTGAAGAAGTTTATGACCCAACTAGATAACATCATCAGTGCTAGTAAGGAATGGGGTTTGCACTTTTAGTACTGATGATGTTACCTAGTTGGGTCATGAAACATCTTCAAGAAAAGAACTCAAGCTCAGAGGGCACCAAGGATGTCACAGTTTCCTCCTCCTCCTCCTCCCTCCAAGGGACAGACAGACAGATGATAATGAATGGATGGATAGATAGATAGATAGAAACTGATAGATAATAAAAAGATAGATAATAAAAAGATAATAAAAGATACACAGGGAGGGAGGGAGGGAGGAAAAGGCAAAGAGAGAAGCGGAAGGAGGAAAAGGGGAAGAAGAGAGGAGATGGAAAGGTGGGAGGGAGAGAGGAAAGAAGGAAGAGAAGGGAAGGGAGGAAGGAAGGAAGGAAGGAGGAAGGAAGGAAGGAAGGAAGGAAGGAAGGAAGGAAGGAAGGAAGGAAGGAAGGAAGAAGGAAGGAAGGAAGGAAGGAAGGAAGGAGAGGGTGAAGAGACAGAAGGAAAGAGAAGAGTGAAGAAGTGTAGGAGATTGGTGGGAAAGAGGGAGAATAGAATAGAATAGAATAGAATAGATAGAATAGAATAGAATAGAATAGAATAGAATAGAATAGAATAGAATAGAATAGAATAGAATGTATGGAGTGGAGTGGAGTGGAGTGGAGTGGAATGGAATAGAATAGAATAGAATAGAATAGAATAGAATAGAATAGAATAGAATAGAATAAATAGAATAGATAGAATAGATTAGGAATAGAGCAGAGCAGAGCAAGCAGAGCAGAATAGAATAGAATAGAATAGAATAGAATAGAATAGAATAGAATAGAATAGAATAGAATAGAATAGAATAGAATAGAATAGAATAGAATTTTTTATTGGCCAAGTATGATTGGACACAGAAGGAATTTGTCTTTGGTGGCATATGCTCTCAGTGTACATAAAAGAAAAGATACGTTCATCAAGAATCATGAGGTACAACACTTAATGATAGTCAATTAAACTACTTAATGGTAGTTTAGAAGCAGAAAGAAACAGCAGAGGGGCTTCTCTCTTGGAGTTTGGGGTGATGGTTGCCAGCAATGCGTGCACTACATGAGTGTGGTGTGTGTGTGTGTGTGTGTGTGTTTGTGTGCGTGTGTGCGCGTGTGCGTGTGTGCGTGTGTGTGTAAACCATTGCTGGAAACCATCACCCCAAACATTTCAAGGGGAGCCCTTCTGACGATTCCTTCTGCTTTGAAAGTGCTTTTCTCTTCGTTTTCCTTAGTTCATCATTAGTTTTTGCCATCCCCCCCCCCCCCCCCCCGGTTTTATCCTGAAGTGACACCCAGCAGCTTAAATGTAATTTTCATGAAATTCTTCGATCCAACTGCAGGATTCTCGATTTAGCCCTTCCGTGAGGCCCTTGTCCGGCTTGGGATTCTGATCGGAAACCTACCCAGTGGTCGACAAAGTTAGTGGTCACCAAAGCTGATCCGAAAGAGCGTGCTGGGTTGATGCCGCAACCAGTATAATCAATCTGTGAGAAGCAAAGGGAGGGAGATTTGGTTAGCTGTAGTCGTGCCTGCATGCCAAAGTAAGTCATTTCAGCAAGAATTGTTTAGGGACTTCCGTTCGATGCAGGAGAGCTGAGTTTCCAACGGGCAGTTTCAGGGTAGAGCTGATGGCTGCACAATTCCGAGGTTGGTTTGATTCGTAAGAACCTCGTTTGGAATATTTGCATTTAAATATTTGGCCGCCAAGATGTAAAAAACAGATGTTGAGACTCTTGGAAGAGTGCAGAGAAGAGCCACAAAGATAATTAGGGGACTGGGGGCTGAAATATATGAAGAACGGTTGCTGGAATTGAGTATGTTTAGGTTTAATGAAAAGAAGGACCAGGGGTGACCTGATAGCAGTGTTCCAGTATTTGAGGGGCTGCCACAAAGAAGAGGGAGTCAAGCTATTCTCCAAAGCACCTGAAGGCAGAACAAGAAGCAATGGGTGAAACTAATCAAGGAGAGAGCAACTTAGAACTAAGGAGAAATTTCCTGACAGTTAGAACAATTAACCAGTGGAACAGCTTGCCTCCAAAAGTTGTGAATGCTCCAACACTGGAGATTTTAAAGAAGAGATTGGACAACACTTTGTCTGAAATGGTATAGGATCTCCTGCCTGAGCAGGGGGTTGGCCTAGAAGACCTCCAAGGTCCCTTTCAACTCTGTTATTCTGTTATTCTATGCACTGATTTGCTTTCCAATTTGAGGACATATCAATATTTCCTTATTCCTTGGAAAACATTGCGAAGGCTGTGATAAAATGAGGCATTCTGAAAAACTGAAATCAGGTTGTGTGTCGATCAAATGCCCATGTTTATACTTACTGAGCGCGAGGTGGCGCAGTGGTTAAAAGCAGCACTGCGACCTTCAGCTGATTGCTAGTTCAGCAGTTCAGCTGTTCAAATCTCACCAGGCTCAAGGTTGACTCAGCCTTCCCATCCTTCCGAGGTGGGTAAAATGAGGACCCAGATTGTTGGGGCAATATGCTGAACTCTGTAAACCGCTTAGAGAGGGCTGTAAAGCACTATGAAGCGGTATATAAGTCTAAGGGATAGTGCTAGTGCTAGTGCTACTGCCCCGTCTTGTAGACATGAAAGCGGCCTGGGTGACTTGGGACCAATTGCGAGGAGACGGCGAATTCTTGTCCTGCCTTAGTCATGAGAAGCCGAGTTAGTGATTTGGGCCAACACCAAGCGGCCAGGAGTTCTAGTCCTACCTTAGGCATGAAAGCCAACTGGATGACTTTAAGCCAATCACCAGGAGACAGTGAGTTCTAGCCCCTAACTTAGGCATGAAAACCAGCTGGGTGATATGAACCAGCCCTTCTCTCACAGTCCAACCTACCCTCAAAGGGCTGTTTTCGTTGTGAGGAAAATAGAAGGAGGAAAGGTATTAGATATAATTTGCTGTGTTGAGTTACTTGCAAAAATAACAAAGGCAGGATAAAAATAAATAATCTCTCTCTCTCTCTCTCTCTCATCTATGTTTCATTTATGTTTATGTACTGTATGCACAGTGTGTGTGTGTGTGTGTGTGTGTGTGTGTGTGTGTGTGTGTGTGTGTGTGTGTGTGTGTGTGTGTGTGTGTGTAAAACATCTTTGGGATGGGGGTGTATTTTACAGAGATGGGGCCACCTAATTAAATGGGTTACATACACATAGCTCGATGTATAGAAACAAGATAGGAAAAACCATGATAGATGATTGATTGATTGATTGATTGATTGATTGATTGAACACCTTAACTACTTTAATGGAGATGTAGCGTGTGAAATGCGTCACTAAGAAAAATGAGCAGTGACTGCTTTTGTTTCTTCGCGGCAAAGAAAGAAAGACTCTTTTTTTTTGCCTCACAGAACATTTCATGTACGGAAGAATTAAAACGATGGGTGGACTCTGCCAGATCAGCGAAACACGCGTGTTCTCTTGACGTGTCCAAGGTGGAACTATTCCATGGTCAGACTACAGCATGGGTCTCCAAACTATGGAACTTTAAGACTTGGGGACTCCAATTCCCAGAATTCCCCAGCCAGCATAGGGAATTCTGGGAATTGAAGTCCCCAAATCTTACATTTGCCAAGTTTGGAAACTTCTGGATTAGAGATCAGAGAATTGGAAGAAAAAAAAGACATAGACATAACAATTGTAGGTGGTGCACCCAAGAAGAGGTGAGGAAAGGAAGATAAAGGGCAGAAACTTTCAACTAGTTGGTATGCTGTGATTGAATTCAACCATGGCACCATCAGTACATGTAGTCCTCGACTTACGACCACATTGCTTGTTGCCAAGTGAGACAGTTGTTAAGTGAATTTCATCCCGTTTTCCCTGCTTTGTTGCCACAGTTGTTAAATGAATCATTGGTTAAGTCAGTAATACGGTTGTTAAGTGAATCTGGCTTACCCCCATTGACTTTGCTTGTCAGGAGGTCGCAAAAGCGGATCACACGACCCCAGGACATTGCAACTGTCATAAATATGAGCCAGTTTCCAAGTGACTAAATTCAGGCTCAGCTGTGGTTGTAAGTCGAGGACTACCTAAGTGGATGAAAAATATTCCCTTGCCAATTTATTCTTTCTTCAGAGCAGGCCAATCCAGCTGTTTGAGGGTGGTCTGGCACTTTTTAGAAAGCCAATTTCTAGAACAGGAAGTGGTTTGGGAGAGCGAACATGCTCCAAATCCCTCAATTGTGGTCTGGAGAAAGGATTGGAAAGTTCTGGAGTCCCCCGGAATAGTCTGTTCCAAAAATAAAAATGTTCACAGATCTACCGTAGAGGCATAATGATCCGCAACTGAGGTGAACAGGATTGATCCAAGACATTTTTCTACCTGACTATAAAAAGTCAATATTGGATGGTGTGTGCTCTACATTCCAGGTTAGCTGTTGAGGTTTGTGGGAATCTTGACAACACGAGAACTTGTCTCAAAGAACGACACATTCTAGGACAACTTGGGGCCTTCTCAAGGAATGGTCCTTTACCTAAATTATATCTGCCTCCACAGGTACAGTTGGGTGTCTTACATGATATAAAGATACACCCTCTCCATTTCATAGGTCTTCAAACTTGGCAACTTTAAGACTGGTGGACTTCAATTCTGGGAGTTGAAGTCCACAAGTCTTAAAGTTGCCAAGTTTGGGGACCCCCTAAATTCTATATCATTCTCCAAACCTTCAAGTAGAACATGGGAGACATTAAAAAAACTCATGTTGACAGGTTCTGTCATCAACAGAAGAGAATATTGGTAGCTCAAGGTTGAACTGTGGGTTGGTAGTTCTTGCACATGTTTCATGACCCAACTAGGGAACATCATCAGGCTAGAAGGGAATAGGGTTTGGGGAGAGGAGGGGGAAGAGGAGGAGGATTGTGGGGTCCTTGGTGCTCTCTGACCTTGGTTGTTTTCTTGCAGACGTTTCATAACCCAACTAGGTACCCTGTTTCCCCCAAAATAAGACATCCCCTGATAATAAGCCCAATCAGGCTTTTGAGTGCATGGCAATAAGGCCAAGCGCTTATTTCAGGGATATATATATATATATATATATATATATATATGTTTTCTGAGGTTTTCGCGGGTGTTTGTATGTAGGTCTTTGGATATTCGGGTTTTCTCCCGCATGAAATTGGAAGTGTCTTGGCGATGTTTCGATGAAGTCTCATTCATCATCTTCAGGCTGGTGTCTTCTGCTTCCTGCTTCTAGGAGCAGGAATGAGTGAGACTTCATCGAAACGTCGCCAAGACACTTCAAAAATGAGTGAGACTTCATCGAAATGTCGCCAAGACACTTCAATTTCACGCGGGAGAAAACCCGAATACCCAAATATATATATATATATATATATATATATATATATATATATATATATATATATATATATATATATATATATATATATATATATATATATATATATATATATATATATATATATATATATATAATATATATGGGTTTTCTCTCCGCGTGAAATTGGAAGTGTCTTGGCGGACATTTCGATATTTATATATCAGGATCTTATTTTCGGGGAAACACGGTAGCATCATCATTTCTAGATGGATAAATTCTATCATGCCATTGCAACTGCTATCTTGACTTTTCTGACATTTCTCTGTCCCCTATGGGTCCCCCTGGCTGTACGCTGACTGCCTTTGTATTGTCTTTTCCAAATCTACCAAATTTGCATTTCATTAGATTAGAATATAAGTAGATCTTTAAGTTTTCCTTCCTGTCCCATTCAGAATGATTAACTTGGAGATGGCATGGAACACTTCTGAAGTCTTTGGTTCTTTTGAGATAATGTTTCATTACCTGAATTAGGTAACATCATTAATGTTGGTGAGTCCGGGGTTTGCTCATCAGCACCACTGTATATAAAGATGCTAACTACTAATATACAAGCACTGATGAAGTTACCTAGTTGGGTAATGAATGTCTGCAAGGAAGAAAGCTCAGACAGCATCTAGGATTCCACAGTCCTCCTCCTCCTCCTCCTCCTCCTCCTCCTCCTCCTCCTCCTCCTCCTCCTCCTCCTCCTCCTCCTCTTTCTCTCCACAAACCCCACTCCTCCTACCACTGATGATGTTCCCTAGTTGGGTAATTAAATATCTGCAAGAAGAAAGCTCAGACACCATCTAGGATTCCACAGTCTTCCCCCTCCTCCTCCTCCTCCTCCTCCTCCTCCTCCTCCTCCCTCCTCCTCCTCCTCTTTCTCTCCACAAACCCAACTCCCTCCTACCACTGATGATGTTCCCTAGTTGGGTAATGAAATATCTGCAAGAAGAAGCTCAGACACCATCTAGGATTCCCACAGTCTTCCCCCCCTCCTCCTCCTCCTCCTCCTCCTCCTCCTCCTCCTCCTCCTCTCCTCCTCCTCCTCCTCCTCCTCCTCCTCCTCCTCCTCTCCACAAACCCCACTCCCTCCTACCACTGATGATGTTCCCTGGTTGGGTCATGAAACATCTTCAAGAAAACCACCAAGGTCAGGGAGTATCAAAGACCACGTAGATTGAGAATGGGTACCGTAATTGAATCTTGCAAGCCCGTGCTGTATACTCAACATGAATTATTGTGGTGTCAGTTTGAGCCACTTCCATATCCTTTCTGCTTGTTTTGGACTCCAGATATGTTTTGACTTCTGTCGCTTTGGTAACAGACCTGGCCTAAGTTAGGGTTTTACTTAATATAGTACAGAACCCAGACAGGTTTCCATACAACACTGTCACAGTACAAAATATAATTTCCTACCTCATTCTATATTCTTATTTAATCTATTTCTTTTCTATCCTTATGTTCTATTTCTATGTTCTTATTCCTTTGTGTATAAATCTTATGGTGTTTTTTTAATCTTAACTATTTCTTAGCTCATAGATATTTTTCCTTTTAAATTTCCTCTTCTCTATGTTCTTATTCTCGTGGGTATAAATGGTATGACTTTTTAAATCATTTCTTAGTTCTTTAAAAAAAATCTATTTTCAATGTTCTTATTCTTGTATATATAAATCTTACGTTTTTAAAATTTGAACTACATCTCAGTTTTTTAAAAAATCTTTTCTGTGTCTGTAGTCCTATGTGTATAAATCATATGTTTTTTTCATATTTATTAGCTCTTAGGTTTTTTTAATTTTCCTATTTTCTGTATCCATGTTCCTGTGTGTATAAATCTCAGAAAATAAGTCACAGAACCTGTGCATTATGATTATATGCCTTAACCGTTGTAAAACAAGTCAGTCACATGAAGCACTGCAGTTTTTAAATTAGTAACAGCATCGTTAAGTGAATCTAGATTTGCTTGTCAGAAGGTCACAAAACACGACTCCTGTTATGACTGCAACCATCATAAATATGAGTCAGTTGCCAAGCGTCGGAATTTTGATCACATGACCCTGGGAATGTTGGCATGGTGTGAAAAGGGTCCTAAGTCACTTTTTTCAACGCCATTGTAACTTCAAACAGTCACTAAACAAATAGTCATAAGTCAAGGAATACTTGTAAGAATAGAGTTCCAATAAGTCTTGGGGCATCTGTTTCTGATCTGATCCATCTGGAAGGGCCAATACAGGTATCTGGGTTAAGCTGAGAAACCATGTTTGGTTCGTTATGTGGTGCAGTGGTTAGAGTGCAGTACTGCAGGCTATTTCTCCTGACTGCTGGCTGCTGGCAGTTCGGCAGTTCGATCCTGACCGGCTCAAGGTTGACTCAGCCTTCCATCCTTCCGCAAGTCACCGCTACTGGTTCTCTCGAACCGGTCTGAACCGGTAGAATACCACCTCTGGCTGTAAAGCACTGTGAAACAGTCTATAAGTCTAAGTGCTATTATGGTTTAGCAAACATGCCAATACAGCTCCTGAATTCTTACTCACCGCCAGCAGGTGACCCAAGGCTACAGAAAGTCCGATGGCCAGTGGTGCTGATCCGGAAAGGTCCGTCCGCCTCTTGTCCGTTGTGGCGAGCACGCAAAGCACCAGCTGCAACGTAGCAATGATTTCGATGCCCAGGCCTTGTCCAGCGTTGACTCCCGGTGCCAACTGCAAAAGAACAAGACCGCAAAGAGAAGAAATCACAGCTCTGCACCAGGAGGAAGCTGAATTGGACACTGGTTCAATTAATGGCCTCGGTAGCCACTTTATGATTGCTAAGTTCACTTAACAACCTCAGCCAAAAAAAGGTCCTAAAATCAGGATGGACACATGATCAGATCGACCTGTTTTACAACTATCATGATTTATGGGGCCGGCTCCATTACGGTCCTATCTCCAAGGCTACCTGAACTGCTTTGTCACCAATACGGTTTTATTTATTTATTTTATTTATTTGTCAAAATACGTACAAGATAGCAGGTATGGTATAAACATAAACACAAGCAAAGTAGATACAGATAAATTTGGACAATAGGACAGAAGGACAGGGACGGTAGGCACAATGGTGCGCTTATGCACGCCCCTTACAGACCTCTTAGAAACGGGGAGAGGTCGACTGTAGACAGTCTAAGGTTAAAGTTTTGGGGGTTAGGGGAAGAAACCACAGAGTCAGGTAGTGAAATCCAGGCATTGATCACTCTGTTGCTGAAGTCGTATTTTCTCCAGTCGAGTTTGGAGCGGTTTACATTAAGTTTGAATCTATTGTGTGCTCGTGTATTGTTGAGGTTGAAGCTGCATTCACCTCTCTTATGTTTTATAGCTCCAAGCAACATAATATATAAGCTGATTAAAGAGTCACAAGCCAAAATTCGATGGCATTCGAAAAAGGAGGATTTGTATAAACTTAGGGTAGGACAGCTAGGCTTTGACTTACAACCATTCGTTTAGTGACCTCTATATCAGCCGTCTCCCAACCCCTGCCCTGTGATGGAGGGGAGGGATGGTTTCACACATGCAACTTAGATTCTCTGTGCACGTAAATGAAGCTTCCCACACTCACCTGCCTCTTACGTGGACCGGTTCCCAACAGGCCCGCAGACCGATATCGGTCCACAGACTGGGGGTTGAGTATCCCTGTTCTACATAGACAGAAAAATCCATTGTGTTGCTTTGAGCAAGTGTGAAATGAATTAATGGCATTACACAATTTTGTGGGCATCCTCCTTGTGATCCAAACTGGCTATCTGTTTTTTGTTTCGAGTTTTTCTCTCTCTGGAGCAAATGTCTTTGCCAAAATTCTCCAGATGGTCTTTTGATGACCCTTTAAAAGACCCTTGCCCAACCTTTCCGGGTCGGTGGTGCAGTGCAGAGGGGGGGAAGGGGAATGGTTTTGTGTGAGTGCCAGTGCCCACCGCTGACATAGTGGGGTTGCATGGGTACACACACTGACTTGCCCTCACGTGGCCCAGGTGATCCGAATGGGCCGCAGCCCAGTAGGGGTTGGGTGGGGACCCTGGTCAAAACTCAGGGGTTGGGTGGGGACCCTGGTCAAAAACAATCTCGCTGTAGGATGGATCTGCAAACTCACTAAGGAGCAAAAGGGCAAGATCCTTTTATTGAGAATTGCTTTTGTCTTACTCAGCATTGCAGTGGTGGGATTCAACTTTTTTTACTGCCGGTTCTGTGGGCGTGGCTTGGTGGGCGTGGCTTGGCTTGGTGGGCGTGGCTTGGTGGGCGTGGCAGGGGAAGGATACTGCAAAATCCCCATTTCCTCCCGATCTGCTGGGATTCGGGAGGCAGAGAATAGATGGGGGGTGGTGCCAGTCAGAGGTGGTATTTACCGGTTCTCCGAACTACTCAAAATTTCCGCTACCGGTTCTCCAGAACTGGTCAGAACCTGCTGAAACCCACCTCTGATTAAGGGAATGAAAAGAGATAATGGGAGAGAGATGTTGTAGGTTTCCGGTAACTTCTAAGTAGTTGCTGAGAACTGGGCAGTGGATAATAATAATATGGTGGAGGAGGAGGAGAGTTGGAGAGGAGGGAGGGAGGGGAGGGTGGGAGGGAAGGAGGAAGGAAGGAAGGAAGGAAGGAAGGAAGGAAGGAAGGAAGGAAGGAAGGAAGGAAGGAAGGAAGGAAGGAAGGAAGGAAGGAAGGGGAGGGAAGAAAGGAGAGGGAGGGAGGGAGGGAGGAAAGAGGAAGGAAGGAAAGAGAGGAAGAGAGGGAAGGAGGGAAGGAAGGAAGGGAAGGGAAGAAGGAAGGAGAGGGAGGGAGGGAGAGAGGAAAGGGAAGGAAGGAAGGAAGGAAGGAAGGAAGGAAGAGGGGCAGGAGAAGGAAGATCTGAAGGAGAAGGGGAAGGGGAAGGGATTATAAATGCAATCAATGACTATAATTTTACTACATTTTGATGGAAACAAGCATTTACTTCTGGTATCTGGCAAAAATGCCCCATAGTGAACAATGGTTTTGCTTAACAACGGTGGCATTCACTTAACGACCATCCTGTTCACTTTAGGACCATCACAGAAAAAGGTTATACAATTGGACGTTGTCACATAGCGACCTCCGTTACGACTGTTATGACTTACGGCTGAAATTGCCGGCTCAATTACATTCGTAAGATGAGGATTGCTTGTATGCATCATTATGTGTCGGGTTTTTTTAAAATCTGTCACAGTCTGACCTCTCTGAACTGACAAAAATATAAACGTTATAATCATGAAACTAGGGGAGATATTAAGTTATAATAGAGGAGCATGCCACAGATCCACAACAGAGACCCTAACCTTGGGGGGGGAAATCTCACAAATTTAAAAGACACACCCTACTCGTGACAAAGTAAACACTTGTGGAAATAACAGAGTTGTGCAAGGCTTTGCACGCTGAAGGGAAGGCGCAGAAACTCCAAAACACCCCATGCAAAAAAGGAGTGGGGCTTCCATCTTGACTTTTTTTTAACCCCCTCCCTTCCCACAGATATTCCTGACATGGAAAGAGACCTCCCTGCTTCCTCACATTGGTGCCCTGTGAATGTCTGAACTATCATCAAAAACCAGCTTGGGCGTTTCCACAGAGGAAATCACAGCATGGGAAAAAAGAACCTGTCCATAGGCAAGGCAAATAGGCTGCAATATTCCAGATGGCCACCAGGAGGAGAAAACGAGCTGGTGGGAAATCATCTAAACTCTTGACCGCCATCTAGTGGTCCTCTGAAGTTTCGGCAGCCTAGCTCTTTGAAAAAAAAAGAACAATCCATGAATGTTTATTTTATTTATTTTGATCCCACCTTTATTGTGGTGAGGGAATTTATTTATTATTTATTTATAAATATTTATTAATTGAATAAATAAATAGATAATAACCATAAGAGCCGAGGTGGCGCAGCGGTTAGAGAGTAGTACTGCAGGCTACTTTAGCTGACTGATCATTTGAGTTCAGCTGTTCAAATCTCACCGGCCCAGGGTTGACTCAGCCTTCCATCCTTCCGAGGTAGGTAAAATGAGGACCCAGATTGTTGGGGGCAATGTAAATATATACTGTACATTGCTTAATGGTGTAAACCGCTTAGAGAGTGCTTGCACTATGAGGTGGTATATAAATATCACTAATAAATAAATAAATAAATAAATAAAGTAAATAATAACAATAAATAAATAAATAAATAAATAAATAAATAAATAAATAAATAAATAAATAAATAAATAAATAAATAAATAAATAAATAAATACACACACAAACACAAATAAATATTTTTTATAAATAATTCAAGGTGGTAAACATACCTAATACTCATCCCATCTCCTATTTTTCTCACAACAACAACCATATGAGGTGGGATGGGCTGAGAGAGAGTCAGTGATTGGCCCAAAGTCACCCAACTGGCTTTCATGCCTAAGGCGGGACTAGAACTCACCATCTCCTGGTGATTGGCCTAGAGTCACCCAACTGGCTTTCATGGCTAAGGCGGGACTAGAACTCACCGTCTCCTGGTGATTGGCCTACCCAACTGGCTTTCATGGCTAAAGCGGGACTAGAACTCACCGTCTCCTGGTGATTGGCCCAAAGTCACCCAGCTGGCTTTCATGCCTAACGTGGGACTAGAACTCACTGCCTCCTGGTTTCTAGCCTGCCGCCTTCACCAGTAGACCACAAAACCTCTTGGTCCTCTGTCTTTTTACTCCTGAGCTCTGTCTCGACGAATCTCCCCAAAACTTGCTCTTTGGGACATGCTGAAATAAAACGCCCTTCACATTCATGGCCATGCCAGCTGGGGTAATGACAGTTGTGGTTCCAGAGTGCTGGAGGCCTGGAGAGAACTGTCCGCCTAAGAACTAAATAGGAGGAATTGTCAGAATAAATGTCAAAGTGGACTAAGTCCTACTGTGGAAACATGTCCCATGACATCTAGGTTGTTTGTCAGAATCAGTGAGAACACTAAGTTCAAGGAGATCGCACGTTTCTGGCCTCTGCAGACATGACCCCCCCCCCCAAGCGCGTACGGAGCATCGGACTATCGGCAGCAAAAGGCCAGAGTTTAATTGGCTGAATTAAAATGCTCCCTGCTCATTCTTGTATCTGCAGGCAATCAGACAGTCATGAAAGGACACGTCTTCACTGCCAGGCCAGGCCCACTTTTACTCTGGGTGCCCAGTTTCTGTCGGGCCCCGGACTTCCCTTCAAGGCAGATTGTATACCTCTTGAGGTTTTCAGACACCTTTGGAAGAATGGGGGAAATGTTATTTGGACACTGGGAGAGATAAGGCGAGCATGTCAGTCAGGGGTTAGAGACAGATGGAAGCAAATGTGGTGTTCCGGGGGGGGGGGGAGAAGAGAGGAAGGAAGGGGGAAATGGAGAAGGTGAAGGTGAAGGTGAAGGTGAAGAGGAGGAGGAGGAGGAGGAGGAGGAGGAGGAGGAGGAGGAGGAGGAGGAGGAGGAGGAGGAGGAAGAGGAAGAGGAAGAGGAGGAGGAGGAGGAAGAAGAAGAAGAAGAAGAAGAAGAAGAAGAAGAAGAAGAAGAAGAAGAAGAAGAAGAAGAAGAGAAGAAGAAGAAGAAGAAGAAGATGATGATGATGATGATGATGATTGTGGGTTCCTTGGAGCTCTCTTATCTTTGCTGTTTCTTGTGGGCATTTCATGACCCAACTAAGTAACATCATCAGTGCTAGAAGGGAGTGAGGTTTACACAGAGGAGGAGGAAGAAGAGAGATGACATTTCCAGGGCATCTTAAAGATTTTCTAAATGCATCATGCTAAATTTATATTTTAAACCTACTTTCCTTCCTTCCTTCCTTCCTTCCTTCCTTCCTTCCTTCCTTCCTTCCTTCCTTCCTTCCTTCCTTCCTTCTGCCTTTCTTGAGTTCACTTAACTCAATCTATTGCATTCTTCACGAATCAAAGTATTGCTTGAACACAGAAATTGCTTTATTGACAGCCTGCTTTACTGTCAGCCGATCAATATTGGCCTCTCTATATAACAACCTGAAGTGACATTCTACCCCTCCACATTTTGGCTCCCCAAATAGCCTCTGGACATTGTTTTGTTTCAGGTTCTTCTTTCCACCACCACCCCTTCTTTTCCTAGGAATTTCATTTCCGACATTTGAACAAAAAATGCAGATAACAGGGGCACATATTTCAAAGCCAGGATTCTCATTTTCTCTCTGAACTTTAATGCACAAAGGGATGGGAAAAGGAAACAGGAAATGAAGATAGAACAAGGAATTCCAGATGATATTGTTCTCTGGTGTTGAGAATTTTTTCCCCCTCACTGCATTTGTTTTTTTTTGGGGGGGGGGTTGTGTCTGTGTGTTTTGTTTTGCAAAGAATGGGTAGCAAGAGAAGAAAAAAATTCATTGCATAAACACAACACCGAGACGAATGCAAATCTTGTTACATAAATTGAAGTCGTGGGCATGCAATCAAAACACAGTTTGGGTAGGCAGCAAGCTAACCAGGATTTAATTCATTTTTATATAAGACGGGACTAGAGAATTCAACATCAACTTTCCCCAATGAACAGAAAATGTATGAAGATCCGAATCACACCTGCTCCAACAGACCTCGGCTACCGAGCGACCATGGATGTTTCCCTACCTGCACGATTTTGCTTAGCAACCAATGTATGATAGTGTACTTCTAAGTGATGTCTTTCCAAGATGTTGGGATTGCAGGCCTCTGTTAAGACAACAACTCTCAAAACATTCGAGCAATGTAGCTGGAAATCGCTTCAATTTAGCATTCCGAAGGCGAGGTCCTAAGACAGGGGTATCAAACTGGATTTCTTTAAGGATCAGCATTATGGTTCTCCTCTGTGGGCCACCCATGGGAGGGGGGAATGGGATGGGCGCTTTCTGCAGCACCCTGCCAGCCAAAATGGGGTGTGGGGGAGGCACATGCAGCCCCCTGCACCCTGTTTTCGACCTGGACAACCTCCTGCACAGTGGTGGGTTCCTACCGGTGCGGTCCACTCTATAGCACCGGTAGCGGCCTGCTGGTGACATCACAGTACCGGTGCGGTCGGTTGCCGGTGCTTGGGCGCCACCATTTTTTAAAAAAATTAATGTTTTTTAATTTTCTTCTGCGCATGCCCAGAAGCCGAGCTTCCGGCACTGCGCATGCGCTGCCTTCCTACCCCACAGTGAGTCCAAGCAGGGGAGGATGGCTGAGGGAGCGCGTGAGACACTGAATGAACGGGTGGCAGGTGCTATCTCCATTCCCCTCCCTTCAGCAGTCTGAGAAGCCACGAACGTGCGGTGATGATCCCAGGCATTTTCGCACGTTTGAGGCTTCTCGAGCTGCTGAAGGGAGGGGGAATGGGCGGCAGGACCTATCTCAGTTCCCCTCCCTTCAGCAGTCTGAGAAGCCACGCCCACCTGGTCACATGGCTGGCAAGCCACACCCACAAAATAAGCCATGCCCACAGAGTAGTAGTAAAAAAATTAGGAACCCGCCCCTGCTCCTGCAGCTCCTGTTTTGTCTGGCTGAGTGCTGCAAGAGACCGTCCAGGCCAAAAATGGAGCACGGGGAGGCTGTGTGAGGCCCCCTTGCACCCTGATTTGGCCGCCAGAGGCACCACGGGCCGGTCCTTTGCTATTTCCAGGTCGGCCCCACAGGCCCAATTTAAGCACCCCGCGGGCCGGATCCGGTCTGCGGACCTTGAGTTTGACACCCCTGTCCTAAGATATCTGAAGGACGTCAATTGAGAAGATGATATAAAACAAGGACTATCTGTAGGTTCGGGCAAAAGGTCCATCTTTAGTTCTCATGGGGACCAACCAGATGTCTCTGAGATGCTTCCAAGAAGGAGGGACATCATTCTCCTGCACGGTTTTCATGCAGCTGCTGTTTGGAAGCACCTTAGAGGCAACTATGCCCAGAGGTGGGCGTCACATACAGTAACAACCGGTTCGCCCAGCACCGGAAATGTGAGCGTGCGTGTCAAAAAAGTGTGGCGTGAATGTGGCGTCAAAAAACACAGCAATTTGCTCGCACGCGCCATCCACGCATGCATGTGGCGCAAATACACAGCGATATAGGACGGGACATCTAACCTGGTGCCAACATTGAGACTTCAAAACTGAAAATTCTCAACAGACTTGACCTTCATGAGGTTCAAGAGTATTCCAATAAAAATTCAAGAGCAACCTACCTACTGGGGAAGACCAAGACCCATCTTAGATCTTTATACTGGTTGTCTAAGTAGCCATTCAGATGCCACTGGGATGCCAGCAGAAATGGACACTATTTCTGCCATCACTCTGCTAAACAAATAATTCCCTCACCACTGTCAAACTATTCACTAAGGCTGCATTACTATTACTATTAGTCTTCTCATTGTTCCTATCACCCATCTCCTCCCATTTATGACTGTAACTTGTTGCTTGTATCCTTACAATTTATATTAATGTTGATTGTTTCCTGATTGCTTATTTGTACCCTATGACAATCATTAAGTGTTGTACCTCATGATTCTTGACGAATGTATCTTTTCTTTTATGTACACTGAGAGCATATGCACCAAAGACAAATTCTTTGCGTGTCTAATCACACTTGGCCAATAAAGAATTCTATTCTATTTATTTATTTGTCAAACAAAAGTTACAAATTTGAACAAACAAAATGAAAAAAAAAACCCTAAAATATGACAGGTATGATAGGCACTTTAGTGTTCTTATGCACGATCCCTTAGGAACATCTTAAATATGGGATGTCCACAGAAGTTAAGTTGGAAATAAAAC
This sequence comes from Diadophis punctatus similis, assembly GCA_023053685.1. Classification (NCBI taxonomy): domain Eukaryota; kingdom Metazoa; phylum Chordata; class Lepidosauria; order Squamata; family Dipsadidae; genus Diadophis; species Diadophis punctatus. Next base: position 2,051,699 of record JALIGW010000044.1, on the reverse strand, counting down.
TGTGAAAGTTAGTAGCTGAGACAACTGACTCAGGTAAAATATTCCAGACTATAACGACTCTATTACAAAAATTGAATTTTTTTACAATCAAATTTAAAGCAGTTTACATTAAGCTTAGAACTGTTGCTCACATGCTTTGCATTACGATTAAAACTAGAATAGAATAGAATATTCTTTATTGATCAAGTATGATTGGACACACAGGGGATTTGAGTGCAGAAGCCTTCAGTGTACATACGAGCAACGTCATAAATCCTGATCATAATCATAATGCAATCATCATAAATCATAAAATACAACACTCAGTGATAGTCATCAGATACTAAATAAAAGCAATCAGCATAAATCATAAGATACAAACAACAAAATGTTAGTCATAAGATGCTAAAGGGATAGGTGATAGGAAAGATGAGAAGGATAATAGATAATAGATAAAAGATGAGAAGGATAATACAGCCTTACTACATGATTTGATATCCTCAGGCATAAGACAGTATTGTGGGAATTAGTTCTTTAGCTGAATGATGGCACGGGGGAAGAAAACTGTCCTTGTGTCTAGTTGTTTTGTTGTGCAATGCCTTATAGCATGGTCTTGAGGGAAGAAGTTGAAGCTAAACTAAAAAAAACTTTTTTCAAACTAAAAAAGCCATTTACAGGTAAGACGCTACTATGTACAATTTTGTATGCAATACCTAAATCTGGCTGCGAGTGTCACAGTTCAAAACTATCCAGACCAAGAATTTCAAGCCTTGTAGCATAAGGCATTTTACTGTGCACAGAAGAGTGCAAAACTTGTCTTGTAAGAGTGCAAGAGGGCACTTAAGTCCCCTCCCACCGATGTTCTTGGGTGATTGGGTTTTGGAGGCAGGTCACCCCCATCATGGAGGAACGACCCCACCCCCCGAAATGTCCTCTCGTCACATCTAAGAACTCTGCCTTCTCTTGTAATATTGAGGAATATTAAAAGCTTGGCAATTAGGAATCAAATCAGCACATAACAATTAGTTTGCAAGGCTGTGGATCAATTCGCTGGCATTGACCTCAAGATCCCTTCGTCACTTTGGGGCATGATCTGCTTGTCATGTCGACACCTGGAATAAAATTAAAAGCAACCCTCAAAAGGACAGATATAGGGCAATATGAGCCAGCCGTGTGCTGCAGCTACCAAAAAAGCCAAAACAGTTCTAGGCTGCATAAACAGAGGGATAGAATCAAGATCATGTGAAGTGTTAATATCGCTTTATAATGCCTAGGTAAGGCCACACTTGGAATACTGCATCCAGTTTTGGTCACCATATTATAAAAAAGATGTTGAGACTCTAGAAAGAGTGCAGAGAAGAGCAGCAAAGATGATTAGGGGACTGGAGGATACAATATACAAAGAATGGTTGCTGGAATTGTATGTCTAGTTTAAGGAAAAGAAGGTGACATGATAGCGGTCTTCTAATATCTGAGGGGACTGCCATAAAAAAGAGGGGGTCAGTTTATTCTCCAAACCAGCTGAAGGCAGGACAAGAAGCAACGGATAGAAACTAATCAAGGAGAAAAGCAATCTGCAATTAAAGAGAAATTTCCTGACAATGAGAACAATTAGTCAGTGGGACAACTTGTCTCCACGAGTTATGGGTGCTCCAACACTGGAAGTTTTTAAGAAGATATTGGACAGCCATTTGTCTGAAATTATATAGGGTTCCCTTCCTGAGCAGGGGGTTGGACTAGAAGACCTCCAAGGTCCCTTCAAACTCTGTTATTCTGCATTCTGTAAGAGAAGCTGGCGTGTGGGCTGTGACATTTCACCGCACAATTGGAATGTGGAGATCAAAAAGCCAATTTCACATAATACTGAATCGAGCTTGCAATCCGAGCTGGGAGGGAGAAGGAATAAAAGTAGGCAATTAAATTAAGAGCGAATGACTTAGCCACACCAACATCTCCTTTTTAATTTCTGTGTCAAATAAGGCATTTCAAACAGAAGAGCTTTGACAACACAGCCCAACAACAAGACATAAGTGGCTTAATTTTGCCAGACTTATAATTCTTATTAGATTTTTTTTAATCCCACTTTCATTAATTTATAAGTTACTTGAAGAGGTAAACTCCTTCTTTGTCCTATTTTCCCACAACCGCAACCCAGTGAAGCAGGTTGGGTGTGAGAGAATGATTGGTCCAAAGTCACGCAGCTTGCTATCATGTTTCAGGCAGTACTAGAACTCACCGTCTCCTGGTCATTGGCCCAGAATCACCCAGCTAACTTTTGTGCATAAAGTGAAACTATACAGTCTCCTAGTGTTTGGCCCAAAGTCACCCAGTTGGCTTTGTGTCTAAGACAGGACTAGAACTTACCGAGCTGATTTTCATACCTAGATGGTACTATAATTCACTATCTGTTAGTTGATCAGCCCATATTCACCCAGCTGGTTTTTGTGCCTAAGGCAGAACTAGAATTCACTGACTCTTGGCAATTGACTCAAAGCCACCGAGCTGACTTTCATGCCAAGCTGGAACTAGAACTCACAGTTTCCTAGTGATTGACTCAAAGTGGAAAGCCCCCACAAATATTTATGACAGTAGCAGTGTCCTGGGGTCATGTGACCCCCCTCCTTTTTGCGACCTTCTGACAAGAAAATGTCAATGGGGAAGCCTGATTCACTTAACAATTGCATGGATTCATTTAACAACTGGGGCAAGAGAGTTTGTAAAATGGGGCAAAACTCACTTAACAGCGGTCTTGCTTAGCAATGGAAATTTGGGGCTCAAATTTTGGTTTTAAGTCGAGGACTACCTGTATATAAGCAAGAAGCAAGCTCAAACTCACAAGCACTGATGATGTTACTTAATTGTGTCATTAAAAAATCCAAACTCAGACGTATAAAGAGATTTTGAATGACAAAGGGGAATTGAAAACAAAACAGGAACTTAGTAGCCAAGGGATAGACATTGCATGGTGGCCACATATGCAGATACAATCTCGTTATGAGAAATATGTTAAAATGTATGGTTTTAGCAAAGAGTTAACAGAATTAGACCAGATATTAACTGGAACAGACCAAAAAACTGATAAAGAAATTATATTGTTATTTATTATTAAACTTGAAAGTGAGCAGGTAAAGGAGACAATGATTGCTTGGGCTAAAAACTTTGGACATGCAAAGTTTTAGATAAATTAGATAAATGGCAGAAACTATGGGATAGAAATATTAAATTGACTATGTCGACTGCATATAAAGAAACTCTGTATAAAATGTTTTATAGATGGCATTTTCCACCGGCAAGACTGTCAAAAATGTATAAAGATAGATCTGCTAAATGCTGGAGGTGTAATCAATCATCTGGTTCGTACTACCATATGTGGTGGACATGCCCAAAAGCTAAAAAATATTGGACGAAAATACATACTTGGTTGGAAAAAATGACAAAGCAACACATAGACTTGAAAGCAGATATATTTTTGTTGGGCATTCTACTGGAAAAATATGATAAAAGCACAATATATCTGGTTTTACATATATTAACCGCAACTAGAATTGTATTTGCACAGCAATGGAAAAGTGATGGGATTCCGTCAGATGAGAATGTAATTAAGAAAGTATTAGAATGCGCAGAAATGGATAGATTAACACTTATTATTAAGGATAAGGAAGAAACTGAATATTTTTGATATGGGATGTATTTTATCAACGGCTAGACAACGGCCAACAGAAGTTAGAAAAGAGGAGACATAAAAAGAGGAGATGTTAATGTGGAAAGTTATTAAAGAAGATAATGTTAAGTATTATTATTATATTATTATATTATCAATATTATTGTGATGACTATTATAATAAATATGTGGATTATGACTGTTTAAAAACAATTGTACCCAGATCACACACTGTTTGATGGAAATTGAATGCTATATAAATAAAATAAATAAAACATGGGAAAAAATCCAAACTCAGAGAGCACCAAGGATTCCACAGGAGTGGAGACCACCAAGAGATCTCTCAGAAATTGAAAGCCAGTCCAGAAAAAGACAGGTGCAAACTGTCTCCATAGTTGTTGCGTGGAATGCAACCCAGACATGTGTCCATCACCAGAAGCTTCATCATCCTTAGAAGTGTGCTTCTCAACCTTGGCAATTTTAAAATTTGTGGATTTCAACTCACAGAATTCTAGGGAATTGCATGCTGGCTAGGAAATTCTAGGAGCTGAAGTCCAGACAAGCTATCTGGAGAATTCTGAATTATAATGTTCTACCTTGCCAGGAAACACAGAGAACAAAAAAAAAATCCAGATCTGTTTTTTTCCCTTCCTTGGCAGCATTTCTTTAACCTTTACCTCTACGCACGCTCTCTGTCTCCCTCCCTTAGTTGCCATAGGAAAAAGTTAACAAAAGTTTCCATGCCACAAAATTTAGCCACAAGCTTGGAAACAGTTCCCTTGAGAACACAAAGGATTTCTACACAAATGAAATGACACCGAAACACACAATTAGGACCTTCTTGTCCTGCACATAGAAAAGTATACCAGTACTGCCAGCAATATAACAGAATAACAGAGTTGGAAGGGACCTTGGAGGTCTTCTAGTCCAACCCCCTGCTCAGGCAAGAAACCCTATACCATTTCAGACAAATGGTTATCCAACATCTTCTTAAAAACGTCCAGTGTTGGAGCATTCACAACTGCTGGAGGCAAGCTGTTCCACTGGTTAATTGTTCTCACTGTCAGGAAATTCCTCCTTAGTTCCAGGTTGCTTCTCTCCTTGATTAGTTTCCATGATTAGTTCAGAGGTGGGTTCCTCCCGGTTCGGACCGGTTCGCTCGAACCGGTAGTGACCCGCTGATGACATCATGATGATGTCACGGAACCAGTTCGGCCAGTGCCAGTCCGTGGACCAGAGGTGGGATCCTACCTCTGATTGCCGGTGTGGTTAATCGCTGAGTTCGCCGCAGAGCCGAAGATGCTGCTCGAGCCTGCTCCCGTTCGCGGAGCGGGAGCTTTCCTCGGGCGCTTTCTTCGCCCGCATGGATGCCGCCAATTGCGTTCTTTTGCCCTCTGCACATGCGCAGAGGCAAAAGAACTCAATTGGCGGCATCCATGCGGGCGAAGAAAGCGCCCGGGGAAAGCTCCCGCTCCGCGAACGGGAGCAGGCTCGAGCAGCCTCTTCGGCTCTGCGGCGAACTCAGCGATTAACAGCACCGGCAATCAGAGGTAGGATCCCACCTCTGCCGTGGACACTGCCATCTTTTTTTTAAAAAAAAAAATATTTTATTTTTCTTCTGAGCAAGCACAGAAGTTGAGTTTCCGGGCCTGTGCATGTGGTCGCCATCTTGTTTTCTGCCTTTTGGGGGGGTTTGGCATTTTCGGCACTGCGCATGCATGTAAAGCGCGTGCGTACCCATGAGGTGCAACCACACGGCACAGGAAGAAGCGAACCAGCAGCGAGATAAGTTAGAACCCACCCAGCGGTGGGTTGCTGCCTTACTGGTGCAGGTGCGCTGCGCGCACATCTCCATGCTTCGGGCACACGCACACTCACTACATGCATGTACCCCCTTGCGCGAATTTGCTTCTGCCCATGAACCCACCTCTGAACCCAACCCTGGATTAGTTGATATCTATGATATCTATTAAAGGACATATAATTTACCCTGGAGGGGGATTCACTGGGGTGTAAGAAGGACAGGAAATCCCAAACAAGCAGACTTGAAAGATGTTGCTGTTATACAGCCACATGCAGGTAGTCCTCAACTTATGACCAGTCGCTTAATGACCCTTTGATAATACGATGACCCACCCTTACTTACAAACCGGTTCCAAAGTCCAGAAGTCTGCTCTTGCCCCTGGGGTCATATGACTTAAAAATATACAGTTTGTCCTCGACTTACAACCATATTTGAGAGAAGAACCGCCATTGTTAAACAAGGTAGTAATGAAATGAATCATGCCCAATTTTAGAACCTTTTTGCCTTGACTAAGCAAATCACTGCAACCATGAAAAAGAAGCACAGGGTCATTAAGTGAATCCGGCTTCACCCTTTGGCTTGGCTGGTTGGGAGCCAGCTGGGAACATCGCAAATGGCGACAGCCTGACCCAAGAGACACTGCAACTATCGTAAATACATGGCAGTTGCCAGGTGCCTCAATTCTGACTCCATGACCGTAGCGATACTTCAATGGTCATAAGGGCAAGGACCAGTTGTAAGTAACAGTTTTCAGCACTGTCATAACTTTCAAGAGTCACTGAGGAACGGTTGTAAGTCAAGGAGTGACTCTATTATCCTGTATACTCCCATATGGGAGTTATTCTTCAAACAGGTAGCTTCTCAAACACCGGTTTTGAGAAAAATCAGCTTCTCCTCGTTACTTTTGTGTCTTCCCAATGCCATTGTTAGCTAAAATATTCAGCCTCTGTTCGAGAACAAGGTTTTTGTTATTATCCATGCAGCTGTCAGTTGGAGAGCTTGCGGTCCCAGATCCTTAAAACAAAGTTTCCTTCCTGTGCGGTAGACTTGTGTAAATCTCATGGGAGATCTCATGAAACCTCTTGAGATGTTGGTGGTCTCATACCGGACCTTTGTAAGGAATTAACTTGTACCTGGTTTCTTCTGCCATTTGGCCCATCCTAGAAGACCGCAAAACTGTATCCTAAGTGGTCAACAGATTCCCCCCCCCCAACACACACACAAATCCCTCTGATAATTCATCTGGATCCTGAGACATTTTACCAACATACAAATTTTACCAACAAAGAAGTCCATTGAAACAGAACCGACTCCAAGAGCAGCGGAGGAGGAGGAGGAGGAGGAGGAGGAGGAGGAGGAGGAGGAGGAGGAGGAGGAGGAGGAGGAGGAGGAGGAGGATAGAGAAAGGAAATTCAGGTTATCGCTGCAAATTTCAGGCTTTGAAACCTGTAGGCAAACAGTTAGTGACTTGGAAACGTAGGTTTTGCAACCTTTAAAAAGTTTAGCTGACAACTTTGTAGAATATTTTTTTCTCTCCTTTTTGCAAATATCTCTCTCTCTCTCTCTCTCTCTCTCTCTCTCTCTCTCTCTCTCTCTCTCTCTCTCTCTCTCCCCCCCTCCCTCCCTCTCTCCCTCTCTCTCCAAAATAAAAACCTGACATGGGGGGAACTGACTAGCTGAACTGAGAATGAAGTGGTCAATCTTCCATTCCAAATGTGAAAAATTAAAATCTAGTAGTGGCTCCCAGATCTTCTGCATAGCTGAACTGGGCTTTTTCTCCAATCCTACCCTTAATCCCCCCCCCCATCACGCCGCATCAAGAGAAATTACAATAAGAAATTGGGAAGGCAAAAAAGCCCACTCTTCTCATCCAAATGTTTGAGATCTTATTTTTTTTCCCAATAGAATAGCGATCTGCAAAGTTGGCAACTTTAAGACTTGTGGACTTCAACTCCCAGAATTCCTCAGCTGAACTTGGTGGGGGAAGAAATAACTTTTTTGGATATGCAATATATTATCTTTGATATTATTTTTCCATTTCTCAACGCTGTTTCTTTGCATGCTCAAAATTTAGGGCTGCTGAAGACACCTGCCGAATAATGATCAAAGGAGATGAAAACTGGGGTTCCCCGTGTATTCTTGCAACAGTTAGTTTTTCCCTGAGGCAAAAACAGACGGGAAATGAAACTTTCCTGAACAAGAAAAACAATCCAAATATCTAGCTGGACCTGCAAACCAGCCTGCAAAACTTTGTCTAGCCAGAGATGGCGCCCATGAGTTAAGTGTTTCCTGCCCCCTTGTGGCCATAGGTAGGCTTGCAGTTCAAATGTGGAGCTTTGCAATAATTTTTCCAAAGTTTGTCATCACGTTTGCTAACCAAGCGTCACATTTTTAAACATTTTGTTCCTAGGATAAGGAGGTTGCTTGCCTAATAAAGTCAGCAAATGATTGTTTATAGTATTCTCTTCTGTTTCTGTTCTCTGTTAGGAAGAAAAATGGATCCCAAAAGCAGAGGAATTGGCCTGAGGTGGCAAACGGTCAATGAAACGTCTGTTCCCTCTCTTTCTGACTCGCTCACTGCATCTATTCATCAGCACTTCAGACCTGCAAGTGCCAAGAAGCCTCTCCAAAAAATTGATTTAAATGCATACAACAATTGAACATTAAAAGATAGGCCCAAAGCAGCAGAAAGATAAAAGCCCAATGTGTTCTGACTAGGATTGGTAGGGAGGATTTCTCTAGGATCCAACAGCAAAAAAAATCAGGGTTTTTCAGCTGAGCTAGGGTAAAACAACTGAAACTTCCCTTCCCTTCATTTATCCTCCCTTCACCTTCTTCTTCCCCTTCCCCTTCCATTCCTCTCTTTTTCCTTTCCTTCCCCTCTCTTTTCCTTTTCTTTCCTTCCTTCCTTTCCTTCCTTCTTTCATTTCCCTCTATTTATCCTCTTTATCTCTTTCTCTCTCTCTTTCTTTCTTTCTTCTTTCTCTCCCCCTTCCTTCCTTCTTTCATTTCCCTCTATTTATCCTCTTTATCTCTCTCTCTCTCTTTCTTTCTTTCTTCTTTCTCTCTCCCTTCCTTCCTTCTTTCATTTCCCTCTATTTATCCTCTTTATCTCTTTCTCTCTTTCTTTCTTTCTTTCTTTCTTTCTTTCTTTCTTCTTTCTCTCTCCCTTCCTTCCTTCTTTCATTTCCCTCTATTTATCCTCTTTATCTCTTTCTCTCTTTCTCTCTTTCTTTCTTTCTTCTTTCTCTCTCCTTTCCTTCCTTCTTTCATTTCCCTCTATTTATCCTCTTTATCTCTTTCTCTCTCTCTTTCTTTCTTTCTTCTTTCTCTCTCCCTTCCTTCCTTCTTTCATTTCCCTCTATTTATCCTCTTTACCTCTTTCTCTCTCTTTCTTTCTTTCTTCTTTCTCTCTCCCTTCCTTCCTTCTTTCATTTCCCTCTATTTATCCTCTTTACCTCTTTCTCTCTCTCTCTTTCTTTCTTCTTTCTCTCTCCCTTCCTTCCTTCCTTACATTCCTTCCTTCCTCCCTCCCTCCTTCTTTTCATCCCTCCCTTCCTCTCCCCTTCCCTCCCTCCCTCCCTCCCTCTCTCCCTTCTTTCCTTTTCTCTTTGGCTTCCCCATTGTTTCCCTTCCTGCAGCCACAGATGGCAATATCTAATGGGCCAAGAATGGAGGTGGCTAAACTGTAGCATTTCGCCCCCAGAACAGAAGCCCTGGTTTGCTATTGCAATTTAAAGAAAAGGCAGATATCTAGTTACTAAGAAAAAGGGGATTTGGGCTCCAATATTACAACATGAAAAAGAAAAATGGTGATTCTCATTTTTTCCCCCATGGGGTAATTTCCAGATAGGGGGAAAGTTTTAAAATTATATTTTATTTTTGAGAGGGGACAGCCCAGACAGACCACTCTCTTGCCCCTGAACAAGAGAGATATCATTCCTCATTTCTATGCCAACTGCTCTTCCTCTAACAGTAGTTAGTCTAAGCACCTTTCTAGTCCTCATTGTGCCTCTGTGCCGTTTCCTGTAACCTAAGGAAGAAAGCTTCTTCTCCAAGCGGATTTCCTCTCATGATTTCCAACATTCTCTGATCCCACATTTGCAATGCTGCCATAGTCAAGAGAATAGACATCTGGAATGAAGAATCAATGTTTAAAAATTTGAAGTCAACCTGGTGTTTGGCTGGTGTTATAGGCAGAGACCGGCTGGTTGGATGGACCCTGAAGGAATCTACCACTATATGCTTTTGCTGTAACTCAATAACTGAGCATGGGGTGTTGTTGTCTGTCTGTCTGTCTGTCTGTCTTCCTTCCTTCCTTCCTTCCTTCCTTCAGCCATTCACCTATCTTTCCATCCTATCTATCCACCCATCCCATCCATCTTTCCAAACCTACCTCCCTCGCTCCTATCCATCCATCCATCCATCCACCCACCCTTTCCTTCCTTTCTTCCATCCACTGTCCTTCCAACCATCCATCCATTCATCCATCTATCCATTCATCCATCTATCCACCCAACTTTCCATCCTTTCATCCATCCATCCATCCATCCCTTTCTTTCTTCCATCCATCCATCCTTCCATCCATCCATCCCTTCCTTTCTTCTATCCACCATTCTTCCATCCATTATCCATCCATCCACTCCTTCCTTCCTTCCTTCCATCCATCCACCATCCTTCCATCTATTATCCATCCATCCATCTATCCACCCCTTCCTTCCTTTTTTTCCATCCACCATTCTTCCATCCATTATCCATCATCCATCCATCCATTCACCCAGCCCTTCCTTTCTTCCATCCACTGTCCTTCCATCTATTATCCATCCATCCATCCATCCCTTCCTTTCTTTCATCCATCGTCCTTCCATCCATTATCTATCCCTCCATCTATCTATCCATTCGTCCATCTCTTCCTTCTTTCTTTCTTTCTTTCTTTCTTTCTTTCTTTCTTTCTTTCTTTCCTTCCTTCCATCCATCCATCCATCCATCCATCCATCCATCCATCCATCCACCCATCTTTTTTAAGCCATTAAAGAAGAAGAAGCAGATGAAAAACTCTTCACACATTTAGTTGGGAGATATAAAGAAAGATTATGTGAAATTTTTTTTGTAAGTAGGAAAAAAAACCGCTGCCGGCTACCAGCATTTGTAAATGAGGGAGAACCTTGTTAGGATATTTAATTTAGTAGCTGGAACAGTATAGTGTACAATAGGCCAGAACAGACAGTTGCAGTTGATTGATTGGAGAGTGCTGGCTCCTGCGTGAGGCAATCTAAGCTATTATTGGCTGCTGTAGGTATGAAGGAGGCGTTTCCCTTCTTTCCCGCCTTTTTTTTTGTGTGTGTGTTCTGCATGTTGCTAATTTTACCTCATGAAGTTCCTGTGTACCTGACTATCTTATGTTCTTTCTTTTCTGGATGACAAACACTAATGAAAATTTGAACGTTAAACACATTTATGTTTACACAAAAGGCTACAAGTTTGTGTCTGTGTCTCCGACTTCATCTGGACAGCTGCCGCACAATTCCATGACAAACCTTCTACTTGGTGGCCCCTAAAAACTGTCACTAAATATGCATTAAAAAAAGTGTTGGTGTAATTCGAGGAAATCCCCTTTATTTTAGACACTGGAGAAGATTTTTGTTCGAGATATTTGAACGTGGACAGGCATACTGGATCTCATCGTTTAGGGAGTTTGCAAAGTATGGTCAAAAAGTCAAGATGCAATGTGCATAAAAATAGTTGAGGCTTCGATTGTACCATCCGAGTCACCATTTTGCCTTTTTTGACCTTATCCTGTGGACCTCTTGCCATGCTTCTGTCTGCAGCATGTCGGGACCTAGCCTCTCCCTCAATACTCGATCAGCCTGGTTTTAAAGGAAGGCAGATAAATAAGAAGCAACACATTGCTTATTTTAATTTTTTTTTTTTACAAAAATGATGTCAGGGCTTTGGAAAAACTACAAAGAAGAGCAACTAAGATGATTAAGGGCCTGGAGATTAAAACATATGAAGAATGGTTGCAGGAATTATGGTTAGTCTGGAGAAAAGAAGGATTAGGGGTGACATGGGAGCAATCTTCCAGTATTTGAGGGGTTGCCACAAAAAAGAGGGGGTCAACTTATTTTCCAAAGCAGAAGAAAACAACGGATGGAAACTAATCAAAGAAAGAAGCAACCTGGAATTAAGGAGAAACTTCCTAACAGTGAGCATAATTAACCAGTGGAACTGCTTGCCACCAGAAGTTGTGCGTGCTTCATCATTGGAGGTCTTTAAGAAGAGACTGGACAGTGATTTGTCTGGTCTCCTGCTTGAGCAGGGGGTTGGACTAGAAGACCTCCAAGGTCCCTTCCAGCTCTATTCTGATTGATTAATTGTTTTAAACTTTGAAAAATTTCAGATCGAAGCAAAGGGTAATTTTGAGCTGTTGCCAGATGGAGCTTCACATGTCATAAAGCAGGGGTCCCCAATTCCCAAGCTGTGGCCCACTACCGGGCCTTGAATCATTCGGAACTGGGCCATGGAAGTGGCGGGCAAGTGCATCCCCACTTGTGCGAGCAGCAGCAAAATGCGTGCGTGCATGCTCCATTTGTGCGATGGGCACACGTGTGCCTGCTGTTCATGCAAATGGAGCTGCATGCACGCGCTTGCTCGCCGTTCACGTGGAACCATCCCCTCTCCCCTTTTCCCCATTGGGCCGCAAAGCTGGAAAGAACCAAGCGACCCCTTGGATTCTGTAAACTGGGCCAGGAAGTTGACCCATTGACTGCTACAACTGACAGCTACACAGAAGCATGTGCCAAGGGGCATAGCTTATGCATGAGTGTGCAAAGGGCGTGCCTACATGTGCAAGGGTGGAAGATGGCCAAATGCTCACCATTTTTGGTCATTCCTATTAAAGGAGACTGCATCAAAGCATGAAAACTGAGAGGCTGTGCCCAGTGTCTCTTTTGTGCACTTCTTAAAGACACAGTTCTGGAGTGGGCTGCCCCAGACTGGGGTCTCTATTTGCCTTGCAAACTATGAATATCTCCAAAGTGTTCTGCTAGAGAAGATAAGAGACCATCTACGAGCACAGACTGATGATCGAATATCTTTGAATCTCTCCAATGGAGTAGTCTGCTAGAGAAGATAAGAGTCTGTCTATAGGTAGAGCCTGATGGTTGATCTGTTTCTGTATTTGAAGGAGACACTTGTTTGTGTTTGAAGGGGCCACTCCCAGTTTTAATTTCTCTGAGTCCTGTTGTTTTAAGAAAAACAGGGTAACTAACACACTCACAGGAGGAGGAGGAGGAGGAGGAGGAGGAGGAGGAGGAGGAGGAGGGGGAGGGGGAGGGGGAGGGGGAGGAGGAGGGAGCTGGAGGGAAGAGGGAGAGAGAGGAGGGAGGAGAAGGAGGAAGAAGAGGAGGAAAAGAAAGAAAGGAGGAGGAGGAAGATGAAGAAAGAAAAAAGGATAATGAAGAACTGGGAGGGAGGAGGGAGGGAGGGAGGGGGGAAGGAAGGAAGGAAGGAAGGAAGGAAGGAAGGAAGGAAGGAAGGAAGGAAGGAAGGGAAAGGGAAGAGGAAAGGGGGAAAAAGAGAAAAATGATAGAGGACAGGGGAGAAGGATTCCACTTGTTAAATTTTTTTGCCTGTTGCCTCTCTGTTACCAGCTAAGCTACCAGACTTACCTCTCAATTTTCATGCTTTGATGCCCACCAGTTTCACGCTAGTAAATACTGGGTTCTAGAAGAGTGTACTTCCAAACACTACAAATTCCACTAGAGTCTTTGGCAAAGCATTTGGCTTCCTGGCTGAACAAGGAATGCAGGTTGCCAACATCCTTTCCACAAAGAAACTCCTCGGCTATCACCAGATGAACAACTCATCTCAACGTGGGGCAGTTGCAAACCTGGAGCCCCAATATTTAAAATTTGCCTTGCCAAGGGATAAATGTTCATCCTTTGCAGCTTATCTCCCACCACACGACCAAATATGCCTTTACGTCCCCATTAACAGCCCAATGCTCTGCCCTATTCTTATCTCTAGGTACAACAGCTGTCCTTTGCTTCACACCCAGCTGTTAAAAAGCACCAACTTTGGCTGGAGGCAAAATGTTATGAACAGCTCTTGGGGGGAAAAAAGTTCCTGAAAACCTCTCAAAAGAAGAACCTTCTCTTTTGGTTTCCATGAAATTAATCTCTGACCGGCCGAAGAACATCACCAACATCCTCAATTCATTTGGAGCAGCGGGTGCCAATTCATGTTTCCATCATCCATGAGGACTAGAATCTTTAAAAATCAACCCCTCCCCCCGGGCAGAAACAGCAGAGAAGAAGAGCTTCCCAGCCCACTTACCTGGTTGAGTCCCAACAAGTTGCCTTCCAGATTGGATGTGATGCCAGAAAGAATGGCAGTGCCCACTACGGCGCCCAAGCACTGCGCCACGATGTACATGATCGCCCGGAGAATGCTGATTTGGCAGCTGAGCAGAAGACCCAAGGTCACGGCCGGGTTCAAGTGGGCTCCGCTAATGTGACCCACGCTTTGGGCCATGGTGGCGATGGAGATGCCAAAAGCCAAGGAGACCTTTACGTTGTCTTGAATGGGTGTGATGGTCTTGTTGACCATCACGGGGAATTGGAAACCCAAGACTGAGCCGATGCTGATGAAGATGAAGAGAGACATGGCCAAAAATTCGGCCACGACAGCTCTCCAGAACGCTTTCTTCTTTAATTCACTAGCCATGATGTTCTTCCTTCTCCGTCTTCTTCTTTCTCCTCTTTGCCCTTTTCTCCTTTCCTTTCTCCCCTTCTCTTAAGGTCCTCTTGTAGCCTCCTCAGCCGGCTTCCTGCTGCCGTAAAAACTGGGAAGTGAGAAAGGCAGGAGAAGACGAATTATTTATAGGGTTCTGGGTGGCCAGGAGGAGGGAAGGGTGTTGTACAATGAGAGGAAAGAACCTCAAGCTTGCTGCTCACTGTTGAACTGATGCAAAGCACCATCCGTTGCTTGCCAATTTTTTCCCTCCCTCTTCCCTTAGCTTCTCCCACCCACAAAACTTTTACTCCTTCACTTCTCCCTGTGCAGACTCCGTTCTTTGCGGTTACTGCAGCGTTCTCCCTTTTGAATAATTATATTTTAATTATTAATAATAATTTCTCATCATATGCAGGCTTTTTAACACCTTTTCCTCATCTTGCACATATGCAAATACAGAAACCGGCCACAATTAAAGCCCTTTTTGACTTTCTTAACCAGAACTGCCCTAGTTGAATTTTCTGGAAATGTTTGCAAGCGCTTAATTCTCCCTTGCAAGGACCATAACGAAAGGGGGGGGGGGTTTTTCCTGACCTTTAAATATATTTTTTTAAAGCAGAGATGTAATAACCAAAGAGAGAGTGGTTAGACCTTCACTTTTGCAGCCATAAGGGAGATAGCAGTCTTCTCTGATTATGCTTTTTAGGGGTTGTGATCAAAAAAAATTTCTCTCCGGACAAATTGTTGTTAGGAAGCTGATCCCACAAAGGACAAGTTTGCACAGTCTGGGAAACAGGAAAACGCAGCAGAAAATATATATATATGATTTTTTTCTGTTAAATGCCAGCAAAAGAAGTGGGAACTTCCACTCACTTGAAAAGCGGCTCCTATCAGCTTCAGATCCTGATAGGCTGCCATAGAAACCCCAGCCCAGAAGCGCACCCAGGAATTTGGCTCACTCCATTTAAACTTTTTGAGTTTTATCTCAGATTCCTTCAGTAGCTTTTCGAGCCCAACTTGGTGACAGCAGATCTAGACTTGGGATATATTTTATTTGTATCTGACATTCCTTCTGGGTGAGTAGCTTCCAGGGAACTGAAATAGTTTTAACAGTCCTGCCTAAGCTGTGATCATATTCAGATTTAATGTAGACGTTTAAAAGCTTTATCAGAACGACCTGCTGAAGAAGAAACTGGGTTTTTCTTCCCCCGTCCTATCTCTTCCCTTCAAATATTTGTACGTTTTTGTGAAACTCCACTCCTCGTCAAATTAACCTTCAGAGTTATCCATTTGGTACAGATCAAACTGAAACAGCTTGGATACCACGATGTGAAATTCAGGCAAGCAAGAATAAAAAGACTTACAGTAAGTTTTATATCGACAGTGAGAACAATTAACCAGTGGAACAGCTTGCCTCCAGAAGTTGTGGGTGCTCCAACACTGGAGGTTTTCAAGAAGAGATTGGACATGGTATAGGGTCTCCTGCTTGAGCAGGGGGTTGAACAAGAAGACCTCCGAGGTCCCTTCCAAATTTATTGCTCTATTTTCTTTTATTTTTAAGTTATTCTGCACTGTAACACCATTTGATATAGGGCGGGAGGGGAAGCTTAGAAAACTTTTCTGCTGGAAGCAATTTCAACCCTGGAAGAAAAGAAAAAAAAGAACAAAACAAAAAACTTAAAGTAGTGTGTAGAGCTGTTTTCCATCACCGGGGACTATACAATTACAGGCCAGGTTTCTACATCAAAAGGGAAGGAAATTCTATAGATGGTACAGTAAGTGTCTATTTAGAAAAAATGTACAAGACAGCTTCTAAATGTATTTATGGTCCAGCCCTCATGAACCCATATAAAATGTCCAAGTAATATTTTAGAATTTGATATGTCCTTATATCTATGAGCAATACAAAATGTAATTCTCTTCCACAGTAACGCTGCAAGGGAGGCCGGTCTGGAAGAGAGGGATGGGGTACAAGTCAGCCTCTGAAGTTTCATGATCCAGCAGGGACTAAGTAGTCCTTGACTTATTATCACAACTGAGAAGAAAAATTTTCATTGCTAAGCAAGACAGTTGTTAATTGAGTTTTGCTTCATTTTACGTCCTTTCTTACCACAGTTGTTAAGTGAGTTACTGCAGTTGTTAATTTAGTAACACAGTTGTTAAGTGAATCTGGCTTCCACATCGACTTCGCTTATCAGAAGGTCGCCAATGGAGATCATGTGACTGGGATGCTGAAACTGTCATAAAGACAAGTCAGTTGCCAAGCGTCTGAATTTTGATCACATGACCAAGGGGATGATGCAATGGTGGTAAGTGTGAAAAATGGTCATCAGTGATTTTTTTTCAGTGCCATTGTAACTTTGAACAGTCACCAAATGAATGGTTGTAAGTCGAGGACTACTTGTAATCAAACTCTCTTATTGTTAGATATCTCTCCTACATTCTTTGCAGAGCTTCCCAAGCTCAATGCAATATACATTTTTCCCCATTTCCTTTGCGGTAACAACAACCTTTTGAGGTAGTCCAGTGCTTCTCAATTATTTTCTGTTACGCCCCCCCTAGGAAGAAGTAAACATTTCGCGCGCCCCCAACTCTCCGCTGGGATGATTGTTTGCAATATTCGGCAAGTTTTCGCTGAAAAAACTCAAGCACTTATCAGCGTGATTGGGGTGTAATGTGTTTAAGTGATGCCTTAATTTATTTGGCTTCATGCTGTCCGCTGCCAACATTTTTAGACACAGTAAACATACCGGTCTTTCCTCGTCTCCCACCGTAGTCACAGTGAATCCAAGCGCTACATAAGCTTCGTCATATTTCCTCATCTTAGTTTTCAGGAGACTTACATTTGTCTCATTATCTCCGTCTCTCTCCTCCTTTCTTTTCATTCCTGTTAAATATTTTTCCATGGTGTTTTTTAAGGGTTTGTTATCTGCACTTCATATCTCCTACTCTGTGCTATGTGCTATTGTTTGGTGCAAAAAACCCCTACTCCCTGCGGCAAAAAAATAGCAATAACAATAGCACTTAGACTTATATACCGCTTCATAGTGCTTTACAGCCCTCTCTAAGCGGTTTACAGAGTTCAGCATATTGCCCCCAACAATCTGGGTCCTCATTTTACCGACCTCAGAAGGATGGAAGGCTGAGTCAACCTTTAGCTGGTGAGATTTGAACAGCTGAATTGCAGCTAGCAATCAGTTGAAGTAGCCTGCAGTGCTGCACTCTAACCACTGCGCCACCTCGGCACGTTCCCCGGGGTCATGCGCCCCCTCCAGCATCGCTCCGCGCCCCCCAGGGGGGGCCCGCCCCACTATTTGAGAAGCACTGAGGTAGTCTGAGCTGAAAGAGGGAGACTGGGACAAAGGCCAACCCAGGAAGCTTCTATGGTGGAGGAGGATTAGAACCTGGATCTCCATTCTTTCTCCTCCTCCTCCTCCTCCCATTTTTGACTCCTGTCAACTACCAAGTCCCTGCAATTTTCTGGCAACATTTTAAAACTGGTTTGCCATTGCCTTCTTCCAAGGGCTAAAAGAAGCTTAAGATCTCCTAGCTGGCTCCGTGCCTAAGGCAGGACTAGAACTCACAGTCTCCCTGTGATTCTAATGCACTCCGAAACTTGACATTCATCCACCAGCATAGAACTCATATCCAAAAAATGCAGAAAGTCCTTTTTGCTCTTTGTTGGACTTCCTTACACACACACACTTTAAGTCATCTCCTTGAGCAGTGCTTTGCTTAAGTTGTGTGCATGATTTGAACTTCGAAGTCTGAAGCATGCCCAGCTCAGGATCTTTCTCAATTAGTGGTTCACAATTTTTTTCTGAATCTCTAGCACAATATTTAATACTGTATAGCAGTTATTCCATCACACATCAGAAAATTATTAATCATAAATACATGTTTTTAAATATGTTAGATATGGTCCGAGGGGCAGTTATACCTATTTGTTTAACATCTGCACTGTATCAAATATATAGATTATGCAGGATATAAAAATAACATAAGATAAAAAAACTCACAGTGCACTAGAATCAACCCCATGGCTACTGATATGTTGCAGAAAATTGTTTGAGAATCCATGACCAATGACTGAACCAGACGGGTGTGTCTGATTTTGGCAAGAACTTGCGTTGGCAGATGTATTCTGGTGCTGTTTTTAAAAGACTTTAAAGCTAGTAGCTTTAAAAAGAAGAGAAAATACTGAGAGCCAGTTTGCTGTAATGGTAAGGTATTGGCCTAGAAATCAATACGCAGTGAGTTCTAGTCCTGCTTTAGGTACAAAAGCCAAAGGCATGACTTTAGGCCAATCACCAGAAGACAGTGAGTTCTAGTCCCGCCTTAAGCATGAACGCCAATTGGATGACTTTGGGCCAATCATCAAGAGACTGTGAGTTCTAGTACTGCCTTAGGTATGAATATTGGCTGGGAAACTTTGGGCCAATCACCAGGAGATGGTGAGTTCTAGTCCGACTTTAGCTATGAAAGCCAGCTGGGTGACTTCAATCCAATCACCAGGAGATGGTGAGTTCTAGTCTCACATTAATCACTTTGGGCCAACCAACCCATGCCCTTTGAGTACTCTAGCCAGGTGATGACCAGAATGACCACAACAGAAACCTATGTTCATTTCAAGTAAACATATCCTTTTAGTTTTGCAAGTTAAGTGAGTTTTACCCCATTTTGCAACCTCCCTTGCCACAGTTGTTAAGTGAATCATTGGAGTTGTTAAGTTAGTAACACGCTACTTAAGTGAATCTGGCTTTCCCATTGACTTTGATTGTCAGAAGGTTGCAAAAGGTGATCACATGACCCTGGGACATGGCAACCGTCATAAATATAAGCCAATTGCCAAGAATCCAAATTTTGATCACATGACTATGGGGAATACTGCAATTGGATGTAGGTATGAAAAGCAGTCCTTAGTCACTTTTTTAGTGCCATTGTCACTAAATAAATGGTAGTAAATTGAGGACTACCCCAGGGGTGGGTTCTGGATCTTTTTGCTGCCGGTTCGCTCAGGGTCGTGCTGTGTGCATGCGCCCGCAGCAATTAAAAAATAGATTCTGCGCATGCGCAGAAGCAAAATCCAAGATGGTGGCGCCCATGGAGACACGGACAGAACTGGCTCCATGACGTCATCCCTGAGTTACTAATGGTTCTAAAGAACCGGTTAGAACCGGTAGGAACCCACCTCTGGACTACCCATATAGGAACTCTGAACTTCTGCCACACATGAACCAAAATCTTTTCAAACTGAATTAAAAGCTTTATTTTCCACCTAATAAAGCGGAACCCGCAGACTCATGAGGATTAGCGTTTAAGCACTTCTAATAACCAGGAATTTTTTTATTATCTGACTCTTGGCATCTTTTCTTGAAACCAGTGTACGCAGGATGAAATATTCTGGGCAATATCTTCTGAATTTATTATTATTTTTTGCCAATATAAGCTGTTAAAATCTTAGCATCAGTACTGAAGAAATATAAAATGGAGGATAACTCAGATCAGGTCCTTCCTGACTCCAATATTACTGCAGTAGAAGCATTATGGTACAAAACTGGAAGCACTTTAGAGTAATAAAATATCTGCAAATATTTACTAAAGAAAAACTGAAAAAACTGAGGACCAAAAAAAAAAAAAGACAAAAGCATAATCATAACCACTAAGACCTGTTTAGCCAACCTTAGCCATTTTAAGATATGTGGACTTCAACTCCCAGAATGCCCCAACCAGCATTGCTAGCTGGGGTATTCTGGGAGCTGAAATCAACACTGGAGGTTTTTAAGAAGAGATTGGACAGACAGTCATTTATTTATTTGTTTGTTTATTTATTTATTATTTGTTTGTTTGTTTATTTTATTTGTCAAACATGTACAGGATAGTAGCTGTTCGTATAAATATAACATAAGTAAAAAGTACCGATAATAGAGGACAATAGGACATTAGGACAGGGACGGTAGGCACAGTGGTGCGTTTATGCACACCCCTTACAGACCTATTAGGAATGGGGAGAGGTCGACTGTAGACAGTCTAAGGTTAAAGTTTTGGGGGTTTGGGGAAGAAACCACAGAGTCAGGTAGTGCATTTCAGGCATTGATCACTCTGTTGCTGAAGTCGTATTTTCTGCAGTCGAGTTTGGAACGGTTTACATTAAGTTTGAATCTATTACGTGCTCGTGTATTGTTGCGGTTGAAGCTGAAGTAATCATTGACAGGAAGGACTTTTTGATATATGATTTTATGAACTACATTTAGATCAGATCGGAGGCGGCGTAGTTGTAAATTGTCTAATCCCAGTATTTCAAGTCTGGTGGAATAAGGTACTTTGTTGTGAGCGGAGGAGTGAAGGACTCTTCTTGTGAAATATTTCTGGACTCTCTCGATTGTATTTATTTATTTATTTATTTCTACGCTCTTATAGGCCGCCCAATCCTGTAGGACTCAGGGCGGCATACAACATGGATAAGAAACGTACAGTAAAAACAATTGTAACAATTTAAAAATAAAAACAATATTAAAACATTATTAAAAACACCATTCATGGGAGAATCTGATCTCCTTATTCACCCCGCCTGTCGGAAGAGCCATGTTTTCATGGCTTTACGGAAGGCCAGTAGTGTGGGGATAGTCCGGATCTCTGGTGGGAGTTGGTTCTGGAGGGACAGGGCACCCACAGAGAAGGCCCTCCCCCCGCGGCCCCGCCAACCGGCATTGTTTGGCCGATGGGACCCGGAGGAGGCCCTCTCTGTGGGACCTAACTGGTCGTAGGGAGGTATGTGGTAGGATGCGGTCCCGAAGGTAACCTGGCCCTGAGCCATGTAGGGCTTTAAAGGTCAAAACCAACACCTTAAATTGCGACCGGAGACTAATAGGCAACCAATGCAGCTGGCGGAGAATGGGTGTTACGTGGGTGTATCTCTGTACACCCACCACAGCTCGCGCAGCTGCATTCTGCACCAATTGTAGTCTCCGGATGCTCTTCAAGGGTAGCCCCATGTAGAGCGCATTACAGTAGTCTAGCCGTGAGGTGACAAGGGCATGAGTGACTGTGAGCAAAGCCTCCCTCTCCAAGTAGGGTCGCAATTGGTGCACAAGTCGAATCTGTGCAAAGGTCCCCCTAGCCACAGCTGACAGATGTTGATCCAATTTTAGCTGTGGATCTAGGAGGACACCCAAATTGCGAACCCGTTCTGAGGGAGTCAATTTTTCCCCCCCAAGAACCAAGGAGGGGCAGTCGACATAATCCCTGGGGGGCAATATCCACAGCCACTCAGTCTTGTCAGGGTTGAGTTTGAGTCTATTCACTCCATCCAGACCCTCACATTGTCCAGGCAGTGGCACATTACCTCGACTGCTTCACTGAACTGACACGGGGTGGAGATGTACAACTGGGTGTCATCAGCATACTGCTGATACCTCACCCCGTGTCGTCGGATGATCTCACCCAGCGGTTTCATGTAAATGTTAAACAGGATGGGCGAGAGGACCGAGCCCTGTGGCACCCCACAAGTCAGGGGCCTAGGGGCTAACCTCTGTCCTCCTGTCAACACTGACTGTGTCCTGTCAGAGAGTAGGAAGAGAACCACCGTAAAACAGTGCCTCCCACTCCCACTTCCCCAAGACAACGCAGAAGTATACCATGGTCGATGGTATCGAAAGCCGCTGAGAGGTCAAGTAACACCAGGATGGAGGAATAACCCCCATCCCGGGCTCGCCAGAGATCATCCATCAGCACGACTAAAGCAGTCTCCATACTGTAGCCGCCCCTGAAACCCGACTGAAAGGGATCCAGATAATCAGTTTCCTCCAATAACCTCAGGAGTTGGAGCGACACCATTTTCTCAACAACTTTACCCACGAAGGGTAAGTTGGAGACTGGACGGAAGTTCTTTAAATCCGCTGGGTCCAGGGAAGGCTTCTTGAGGAGGGGCCTCACCACCGCAGCTTTTAAGGGCTGTGGGATGGACCCCTCTCTCAAAGATGCGATCACAACCGCCTGGAGCCAGCCGCGTGTCACCTCCCTGCTGGCCGAAACCAGCCAGGAGGGGCACGGGTCCAATAAACAAGTGGAGGCGCTCATCGCTCCTATGGCCTTGTATTAATGTCTGATATGCAGTGCGGGTTCCAGACAGGTGAACTGTATTCCAGAATTGGTCTAACAAATGTTTTGTATGCTCTTGTTAGCAGTGTAATATTGCCAGAGAAGAAGCTACGCAAGATTAGATTAACAACTCTCAAAGCCTTTTTGGCAATGTTGTTACAGTGGGCTCTAGTACTTAGGTCGTTGGATAAGAGTACTTCAAGGTCTTTAACAGAGTGAGGGTCGTCTACAAGTTCATTTCCTCCAAGTTTGTATTTTTTATTCTGATTCTTTTTGCCAATGTTTAGGACAGATCATTTGTTGGTTGAGAATTGAAGTTGCCAGTTGTTTGATCATTCTGCTACATGGTACATGGCTACATTTCATTTGTCAGAAATGGCATAGGGTTTCCTTCCTGAGCAGAGGGTTGGACTAGAAGACCTCCAAGGTCCCTTCCATCTTTGCTGTTCTGTTAGTCCTGTTATTTCTCATCCTTGACAAGCCCCTGACATGTGGGGTGCCTCAGGGTTCGGTCCTCTCGCCCATCCTGTTTAACATTTACATGAAACCACTGGGGGAGATCATCCGCAGACATGGGGTGAGTTTTCACCAGTACGCTGATGACACCCAGCTGTACATCACCACCCCGTCTCAATTCAGAGAGGCAGTTGATGTAATGTGCCGATGCCTGGATGACGTTAGGACCTGGATGGGGAGGATCAGACTCAGACTCAACCCCGACAAGACTGAGTGGCTGTGGATATTGCCTCCTAAGGACCATGACAACTGTCCCTCCTTGGTTCTTGAGGGAGGAA
Source organism: Diadophis punctatus similis (assembly GCA_023053685.1). Classification (NCBI taxonomy): domain Eukaryota; kingdom Metazoa; phylum Chordata; class Lepidosauria; order Squamata; family Dipsadidae; genus Diadophis; species Diadophis punctatus. The sequence continues at coordinate 2,028,625 of JALIGW010000044.1, read as the reverse complement.
AATTAACTCACTCGGAACAGGTTCGCAATTTGGGGGTCCTCCTACATCCATAGCTAAAATTAGATCAACATCTTACAGCTGTGGCTAGGGGGGCCTATGCACAGGTTCGCCTGGTGCACCAATTGCGGCCATACTTGGAGAAGGAGGCTCTGCTCATGGTCACTCATGCCTTTGTCACCTCTCGATTGGACTACTGCAATGCGCTCTACATGGGGCTACCCTTGAATAGTATTCGGAGACTTCAGTTGGTGCAAATTGCTGCTGCGCGTGCTGTGGTGGGTGTGTCAAGATACACCCACGTTACACCTATACTCCGCCAGCTGCATTGGCTGCCCATTGGTCTCTGGGTACAATTCAAGGTGTTGATCATCATCTTTAAAGCCCTGCATGGCTTAGGACCAGGTTACCTTCGGGACCGCATTCTGCCTCACACTTCCCTTCGACTGGTTAGGGTCCACAGAGCGGGTCTCCTCCAGGTCCCGTCAGCCAAACAATGCCGGCTGGCGGGCCCTAGGGGGAGGGCCTTCTCTGTGGGGGGCCCCATGCTCTGGAACCAACTTCCCCCAGAGATCCGAATCATCCCCACCCTGCTGGCCTTCCGAAAAGCCGTCAAGACATGGCTCTTCCTGCAGGCAGGGGGTTGAGACTAGTTTCCATCTGAGCTCTCCCCCTGTATGTAGGTTGGTGAATATCTTTTTAAAAACTTTTTAATCTTTTAAAATTGTTTTAATCGTTGTTTATTGTTTAGTGTTCTCGCACAATGTTGTACGCCGCCCTGAGTCCCTCGGGAGTAGGGCGGCATAGAAGAACCTAATAATAAATAATAAATAAATAAACTTTAAGATGTGTGGACTTCAACTCCCAGAATTCCCTACCCAGCATGCTTTAAGGTGAATGAACTTTCACTTCCAGCTGGGGAATTCTGGGAGTCGATGCATCTTAAAGTTGCAGAGATTGAGAAATATTGCTGTAGATAAATGACACATAAAAAGATGTTAGAAGAAGAAATAGAGATGCAAATACCCTGGAACTTTGTCTCTCTGTCCATCCATCCATCCATCCATCCATCCATCCATCCATCCATCCATCCATCCATCCATCCATCCATCCCAATCATTCACTCACTCACTCATTCATTTTCATTATCCCTCCTTTATTACTTTATTATAAGTAACTTAAGGTCGCAAACATACATAATACTCCTTCATACACACACACACACACACACACACACACACACACACACACACACACACACACACACAACATCCCTGTGAGATGGGTTGGGCTGAGAGAGGGACAGGTCCAAAGTCACCCAGATGGCTTTCGTGCCTAAGGCAGAACTATAACTCACCATCACCTGGTGATTGGCCCAAAGTGAGCTGGCTTTCATGCCTAAGGTGACACTAGAACTCACTGTCTCCTAGTGATTTGCCCAATGTCACCCAGCCGGCTTTCATGCCTAAGGCGAGGCTAGAACTCACTGTCTCCCAAATTCTTGACTGATGCCTTGGCCAAACTGGCTTTCATTTTATTTTTCACTGCTTATTTTAACCCACACATTTCTTCTAAAGTTTGGACTTGCTTTCATATCACCAGGGAGATAGGCTTTAAGTATACATCTAACCCCCCAAGGCAACCCTTTTTCTGTTTCCCAGGCAGAATGTTTCAAGGAGCGGTAGGCAGTTACTCAGGAAGCATCTGGTTTAAATACTGATTTTATTGCCAACGATGGCAACATTTTATTCCAAGACAGTGCCATGATTTCATAGGTTAAATCATCCTGCCTTATACTCTTTTTTGATAGTAATGCCAGTCACGTCAAGACTTGGATGGAGCCTATAAATGATCTAATAAAATAAATAAATTAATAGACCAACCAAGCCAGAGAAAGAAAAATTGGCTTGCCACTTAATAGATGGAATGGAATGGAATGGAATGGAATGGAATGGAATGGAATAGAATAGAATAGAATAGAATAGAATAGAATAGAATAGAATAGAATAAAATAGAATAATATGAGAAGAGAGAGGAGAGGAGAGGAGAGGAGAGGAGAGGAGAGGAGAGGAGAGGAGAGGAGAGGAGAGAATTATTTATTGACCAAGTATGATTGGACACATAAGGAATTTGTCTCTCGTGCAGAAGCTCTCGGTATACATACAAGCCACAAACTGTTAAATCATAAATCATATGATTTATAAGATAAGCAAATTTCTCAAAGGTTGCAAAATTGAGAATCCCATTAACAACTTCTCTTTTTAAATATCTTTTTGCATATATGGAAATTGAGGGCTATGATTATCTTGATAAGTTGTTGTGTTGTTGTGGTTTTTGATCCGAGATATTTTTAAAAGCCTTTTTTTTGTTAACAATTTCTCTTTTTAAAATATCTTTTTGCATATATGGAAATTGAGGGCTATGATTATCTTGATAAGTTGTTTTTTTGATCCGAGATATTTCTAAAAGCCTTTTTTTTAAATTTAGTTTATTGTTTTCAAGCGCAGACACAAAGCCTATTCAAATTTAATTCCTTTTGTTCAGGATGTTTGAAAAATAGATGTATATCCTGTGAGTTCCCATAATATCTGCTGGTTGTAGAACAAAACAAAAATACACCCAAGGCCATTGGATATACTCTACATTTGAAAGGTTGAAACCAGTAGTGGGTTCTAAAACCCTTTACTACCGGTTCGCGTGCATGCGTGCAGAAGCATCCCAGGCGGGTGGGTGAAGCCTCCTGCCACTGGCGCTACTGGTTCTAAGAACCGGTCCGAACCGGGAGCAACTCATCACTGGTTGAAACATCTGAGTGGGGTCCAGAGGGATGAGGTCAAAAAAGTCAAGATGGCCTCCACATCCATGTCATTAAATCTCCACCCCATTTCTAGGTATGGTGTAAAAAAAATACATTTATATTCTGTCCATCTCGCTGCCTAAAGTGACTCTGTTTATGGTGGCCATTTTGACTCTTTCGACCTTCTTAAACACACTGCAGGAAACAATATTGATAATCCTTGACTTACGATAGTTTGTAAGTTACAACATTTGAAGTTACAACAAAGCTGAAAAAAGTGACATATGACTGGTTTTCACACTTACAACCATTGCAGCATCCCCAAGGTCACGTGATCAAAATTTGGACGCAAAATTTGGCTCATATTTATGACTATTGCAGTGTCCCTGGGTCATGTGATCACCTTTTGCGACCTTCTGACAAGCAAAGTTAATGGGGAAACTCATGTAACAAATGCCTTGCTTTGTGACAGAAATTTTGGACTCCATTTGGGTCGTAAGTGGAGGACTACATGTACAGTGCCGCTAAAAAGAAATGACTTACAGCCATTGCAGCATTCCCTCGGTGACATGATCAAAATTCAGGTGCTTGGCAACCGGCATATATTTTTGAAAGTTGCAGAATCCTGGGGATCACGTGATCCCCATTTTAAATTCCCCAACTAGCTTTTGACAAGCAAAGTCTCTTTGTTTACAAAGTCAATAGCAGCAGCCAAATTCATTTAATGACCTCATGATTCACTTAACAATGGATAGCAAGCGGCCTAGAATCACCTTCTGGCCAGATGAGCAGCATATAAATTTTAACGAATATATAAACAAACAGCTGCAGCAATTCACTTAACAAAGATGGTTCAAAAAAGCTCATAACATCGAGTGAGACAGATTTAACAACTGTCGTGCTTAGCACTGGAAATTCAGATCGCAATTGTTGTCACCCATCGAAGACGACCTGTGTTAAAACAGTAAGCCGAGGTGGCGCAGCGGTTAGAGGCAGGTACTGCAGGCCACTTTAGCTGACACTGATCCGCAGGTCAGCGGTTCAAATCTCACCGGCTCAAGGTTGACTCAGCCTTCCATCCTTCCGAGGTAGGTAAAATGAGGACCCAGGTTGTTGGGGGCAATATAAAAATACATTGCTTACTGGTGTAAACCGCTTAGAGAGTGCTTGCACTGTGAGGCGGTATATAAATGTCACTAATAAATAAATAAATAAATAAATAAAACAGTAAAAACATCCCCCGAATAAATACATTTATTTTGATGCTGAAAACAGAAGCTCTCTCCCACTTCAGAATTCTGAGGTTGGTTCTTGTACTTATGATCATCAGTTTTACAGAATAACTGAATACTTGGAAGAGACTTAGAATAGAATAGGATGGGACGGGACGGGACGGGATATAACACAACAGAACAGAACGATAGAGTTGGAAGAGACCTTGGAGGTCTTCTAGTCCAACCCACTGCTCAGGCAGGATATCTTATATTATTTCAGACAGGTGGCTGTCCAATCTCTTCTTAAAAACCTCCAGTGTTGGAGCATTCACAACTTCTGGAGGCAAGTTGTTCCACTTGTTAATTTTCCTCACTGTCAGGAAGTTTCTCCTTAGTTCCAGGTTGCTTCTCTTCTTGATTAGTTTCCATCCGTTGCTTCTTCTCTTACCTTCTGGTGCTTTGGAAAATAAGTTGATCCCTCCCCTCTTCTTTCTGGCAGCCCCTCAAATATTGGAAGGCTGCTATCAGGTCACACCCCCTAATGCTGTTTTCATTAAACTACATTTCATTAAAGTCAATTTTCTTTACTTTTAATCACTGTGTGCCTTGATTTTCATCAATAAAATGTGCAGTTGGTGTGCAGTTATGGCTATCAGTGTAATGTTATAGCATCGGGATGTGATCGTTCGGGAACAATATTCCAAGATTTTGATGGGCGAGGCCAAACTGCAGTGAGACTTAAACAATTTTTTAATCTCCCTTAACACATTCCAAAATATATAGGCAGCTGTTTGCTTTACAAATTCCTGCCAAAGATTTCAACATGTATTGCATGCAACTTTCAGGAAATAGTCGCTGTTGATATATTTACCATATTTTTCAGACTATAAGACGCACTTCCCCCTCAAATAAAGTGGGTGGAAATGTCTGTCTGTCTTATAGACCGAATACAGCCCTGTTTTTGGCCTCCCGAAACCCCACACCACCCTCCATGCATCCAGTTTTTGCCAAAAATGGGCCCGTTTTTGGAGAAAATGAGATGCGTGTAGGGTTTCGGAGGCCTGCAGAGGGCTCCTGGGGGCCAGGGAGGGCAAAAACCGGGCGCACAGAGGCCCCAAATTTTTTTTTCTTGTTTTCCTCTTTGAAATCTAGGTGCATCTTATACTCCGGTGCGTCTTATAGTCCGGAAAATATGGTACTTCGTGACAGGGCATTGTATTTTTTTTTTTTTTGCAATCATCTCTGGGTAAACAATACAGTTAATCCTTAACTTACAACAATTCGTTTAGTGACCTTTCGAAGTTACAACGGCAGTAAAAAAATTATTTTTTTCCCACAGTTACGACCTTTGCAGCATCCCCCATGATCACGTGATCCAAATTCAGATGGTTGGCAACTGTTTCATATTTATGACCATTGCTGTGTCACAAGGCCGTGTGATCTCCTTTTGCGACCTTCTGACAAGCAAAGTCGATGGGGAAGACAGATTCACTTAAGAACCGGTTACTAACTTATCAACTGCAGTGATTCATTTAACAACTGTGGCAAAACTCATCTAACCAATGTCTTGCTTAACAACATAATTTTGGGGGTCAATTGTGGTCATAAGTCGAGGACCACCTGTATATATTGCCTTCTGTTAAAGAGGTTTTGATAGATTTAATCTCACACCCAAACACTGCAGTGTGTTCTGTCCTCCCTCTCACTTTGAAATCCTTCCCCCAGTCCTACTTTATCTGAAAAGGAGTTTGAACAGTTGCAATCTATATTTGATAGTCCCAAAATATCAGAGACTTAATTTCACCCATCCACTTCCATATAAAGGTATTTAGTTCTAAGGCTGGGATTTTCTTGAACACAAAACCATCTGTGAATACCGAGAATACTTTGAAAAAATGGAAAAAAGCCTAAGACACAAACTTTCCTTTCTCCAATTATAGTTATTAATCTCTAACCTTAGCTTCGCTTCATGGTTCCTGTTCTCCAAGCATTGAGAATGCAAAAAGAGACAATCTGAAGGTGAGAAAAGTTGAATGATCAAGTAAAGAGAGTTCCAGATTTCAATCGATCAGAATGGAGCTGGAAGGGACCTTGGAGGTCTTCTAGTCTAACCCTCTGCTCAAGCAGGAGATCTTATACTATTTCAGACATGTGGCTGTCCAGTCTCTTCTTAAAAACTTCCAGTGTTGGAGTATTCACAACTTCTGGAGGAAAGCTGTTCCACTGATTAGTTGTCCTCATTGTTAGGAAATTTCTCCTTAGTTCTAGGTTGCTTCTCTCCTTGATTAATTTCCATCTACTGCTTCTTGTCCTGCCTTCTGGTGCTTTGGAAAATAAATAGACCCTTTCCTCTTTGTGGAATACAGTTATCGTATTGTTCTTAATCCTTCTTTTCTCTAGATTGGCCATACCCAATTCCTTCAACTGTTCTTCATATTTTTTTAGTCTTCTAAATAGGCCTATTTATTGCTGTGGAGATTCTCAAAGTTATCTAGTTTAGTGTTTCTCAACCTCAACAATTTAAAACTATATAGACTTCAACTCCCAGAATTCCCCAGCTAGTACGGAGTGGAATTCAGGACAATTTAGACTCCATACAGGTAGCCTTCAACTTATAATAGTTCATTTAATGATCATTCAAAGTTACAACAGAACTGAAAAAAGTGACATGAAAATTTTTCACACTTAGCACCATTGCATTGTCACGTGATCAAAATTCAGACACTTGGCAACTGGCATGGATTCATGACAGTTGCAGTGTCCCGGGGTCACGTGATAGAGAAGATGGTGGCCAAGGGCTGATCAAGGATATAGATTTTTGGAATTCATGGGCCATTAGAGGTTAAACAGCTTTCCAATGAAGGTACAAAACAACCTTTTTTCTTTCTTTTATTAATGTCTCTTCACAATTAATGGAAATATTATATAAAGAAAAGAGAGATGAGATGATCTCACTGCATTCTGAAAGGTGAAACGCATAAGAGGATTAAGGTTTTTTTTTTAATTATCTCCATCAGCTGCTTTTTAGTTTTTGCAGGAAAAAGCCCTTTAAAAATTAAAAGTTGCTGAATACAGAAAAGATGGACCACTCTTGAGCTCTTTTTGCTTTTCCTACATCTTTATTTCTATTCACTTATCCAAAATATTTCTGAGGCTAATTGCTATTTATGAGAAGATAACTGTTAGTATATTCCATTTTAAAGCAAGATGTAGGGCTTGGGGCTTGAATGCATACATTCTTCAAGTCAAGGTGGATTTGGGGACAGTTTTCTAGCGGGTAGGGTAGGGTAGGGTAGGGTAGGGTAGGGTAGGGTAGGGTAGGGTAGGGTAGGGTAGGGTAGAGTAGAGTAGAATAGAATAGAATAGAATAGAATAGAATAGAATAGAATAGAATAGAATAGAATAGAGTAGAGTAGAGTAGAGTAGAGTAGAGTAGAGTAGAGTAGAGTAGAGTAGAGCAGAGCAGAGCAGAGCAGAGCAGAGCAGAGCAGAGCAGAACAGAACAGAACAGAACAGAACAGAATAGAGCTGGAAGGTACCTTGGAGGTCTTCTAGTCCAGCCCCCTGCTCAAGCAGGAGAACATATACCATTTCTGTCCAGTCTCTTCTTAAAAGCCTCCAGTGATGAAGCACCCACAACGTCTGAAGGCAAGCTGCTCCACTGGTTAATTTTCCTCACTGTTAGGAAGTTTCTCCTTAATTCCACGTTGCTTCTCTCTTTGATTAGTTTCCATCCGTTGCTTCTTCTCCTGCCTTCTGGTGCTTTGGAGAATAATTTGACCCCCTCCTCTTTGTGGCAGCCCCTCAAATACTGAAATACTGCTATCATGTCACCCCTAATTCTTCTTTTCTTTAGACTAGCCAGATCCAAAACCTGCAGCCATTCTTCATATGGTTTAGTCTCCAGGCCTTTGATCATCTTAGTTGCTCTTCTCTGAACTTATTCCAAAGTCTCAACATCTTTTTTGTAGTATGGTGACCAAAATTGGTTGCAGTATTCCAGGTGTGGTTTTAATAGGGTTTTGTAAAGTGGCACTAATACTTCACTGAACTTGGTTCTATGTCTCTGCTTATACAACCCAGGATTGTATTAGCTCTTTTGGCTGCTGCTGCACATTGCTGGCTCATATAATTTGGTTTTTCCTTTTTGGGGTGCCCTTGATGCTCCCTCAGCTTGGTTGTTTTCTTGAAGATATTTCATGACCCAGCTTGGTAACATAATCAGTGCTAGGAGGGAGTGGGGTTTAGAGAAAGTAGTAGTAGTAGTAGTAGTAGTAGTAGTAGTAGTAGTAGTAGTAGTAGTAGGAGGAGGAGGAGGAGGAGGAGGAGGAGGAGGAGGAGGAGGAGAGCAATTGTGCAGTCCTTGATGCTTATTGAGATTGGTTGCAGACATTTCATGACCCAATTAGGTAACAACATCAGTGCTGGAAGTGAATGGGGTTTACTCTTTATTTATATACAAGTGGCTAGCCCTGTCAATGTTGAAGGCAGTGTCCTTAGTAGTTCCTTGATTAGGCTGCTGTTTACTGTTAGCTTGTTTGTCATTTCTTGAATGGGGGTATTGTTTGCAGATAAGCAGAGATTAACAGCAAGATAAACATTAGACCAACAGTCAAAAAAAGAAACAATATTCTATCCACTCCCACCCACCCAAGCTCAGGGGACACCAAGCACCCCACAGCTCAACTCAAAGCTACAAATATTCTCTTCTATCAATTTCACCTTTTTGCAGTGTGTTTTTAATATTTCACTCTTTGGTTAATAAACTTGGATCTCCTCTAGTCTCCACTCAAGTGCTAAGCAGACAGATAACAGAATAATAGAGTTGGAAGGGGCCTTGGAGTCTAACCCACTGCCCAAGCAGCAGGGGTGAAATCCAGCAGGTTCTAGAGAACCGCTAGTGGACATTTTGAGTAGTTCGGAGAACCGGTAGTGGAAATTTTGAGTAGTTCAGAGAACCGGCAAATACCACCTCTGGCTGGCCCCAGAGTGGGGTGGGAATGGAGATTTTGCAATATCCTTCCTCTGACACGCCCACAAAACCACGCCCACCAAGCCACACCAAGCCCACCAAGCCACGCCCACAGAACTGGTAGTTAAAAAAATTGGATTTCACCACTGCAGGAGACTCTCTACTGTTTCAGACAAACGGATGTCCAACCTCTTCTTAAAAATCTCCAGTGTTGGAGCACCCACAACTTCTGCAGGTATCTGACACCTCCAAAAAAGGAAGGAAGTGTTGTGATCTGTCTTAATTTGGGGGTAGAATTTGAGGCAAGTCAGTCTTGCTCCCTGATAGCTTCACACACAATCAGTTTTAATTTGCATCAATTTGCATTTTGCAACAAGCTGCTTTAATGCTATAAATCTTTTCCAGAAATATCAAGGTTTTTCCATTAGGAGAAAATGAACAATTTCTCCAGTGGTTTGTAAGTGGGTGGTGTTTTTTCCCCTTTTTTCTTTTTTTGTACACATATGTTTTTCATTTGTGTAAAGGCAAGGAAAAGCAAGTCTCTAATCTACCGTCTGTGAAATCAAACACTATTTTCTAAAATATGTACGTTGTAGGCTAGAACTTCAGGCAAATTCAAAACATTCTAAACAAAACTTGCCTTGAACTCTTTGTTTTTTACAATTCGGAGTTTTATTTAGCAAAAAATTAAATCAATGCTAATAAGCATTTTTTAAATCCTGAAATGTGTGTTTATGAGACGATGTTTAGAAATACAGGTAATCCTTGACTTACGACAACAACCGGAATTTAGGTTGCTAAGCAGGGAAGTTGTTAAATGAGTTAAATATTAAATAATAAGATAGGTTAGCCTGTCCCCTCACAGTGGCATAGTAACAAAATGGAAAACTTCTTTCATTAAAAAAACCTCCTAATATTTCATTTATAGTCAACTGGATACCTCTTACAGGTTGCCCTCAATTTACGACCATAACTGAACCCAAAATTTCCATTGCTAAATGAGACAGTTTTTAAGTGAGTTTTGCCACATTTTGCAACCTTTTTGCTATAATTGTTAAGTGAATCACTGCAGTTAAGTGAATCACTGAAGTTGTTAAGTGAATCACTGCAGTTGTTAAATGAATCACTGCAGTTGTTAAATTAATCCAACTTCTCCTATTTCTTTTGCTTGTCGGAAACTGTTCTGGAAGGACGGAAATGTCAATCAATTGATCTCAGAATGCTGCAATCATCTTAAACACATACTGGTCATGCAAAAATTCCCATTTTGATCAAGTATCAATGGATTTGCTGCAATAATCATAAGGGCAAGGACCGGTTGTAAGTCATTTTTTTCAGTGCCGTTGTAATTCCGAACAATCACTAAATGAATCATTGTAAGTCAAGGACTACCTGTCATGGCCTTGCTGGCTGGAGAATGCTGGGAGTTGTAGTCCATCTGGAGTGGGCCTTAGAATGCCCAGAATTCTCAGCAATGGTCCTGCTGACTAGGGAATTCTGGGAGTTGAAGTGCAAACTTTTGCATAAATTTTAGGACATACAGATAGTCCTCGACTTACAATGGTTCATTTAATGACCATTTGAAGTTACGACGACACTGAAAAAAGTGACTTATGACCTGTTTTCACAGTTACGACCGTTGTAGCATCTCCATGGTCATGTGATCTAAATTCAGACGCTTGGCAACTGACTCGTATTTATGGCGGTTGCGGTGCCCCTCAGGTCATGTGATCCCTTTTGCGACCTTCTGACAAGCAAAGTCAATGGGGAAACCGGATTCACTTAACAACCATGTTACTAATTTAACAACTGCAATGATTCACTTAACAACTGATGAGAAAGGTCGTAAAATGGGGCAAAACTCACTCAATAAATTACTCACTTAGTAACATAAATTTTGGGCTCAATTGTGGCCATAAGTAGAGGTTTACCTGTATAATTTTTTTACTTCATTTGTTGAATCCTGAAAATCAGTGTAATCTCCATTCTAGGCTCTATTTTGACACAGAACTTTGAGCGCTAAAGTTCTAACACATCTGGAAATATTCAGGTTGGAGAAAACCATGTTATTCTATCTCCGTGATGGCGAACCTGTGCCACACAGAGCCATATCTGAGGGCACGCGACGTGTTGCCCTATGTCAGTTCCAGCGTGCTGGCCAGCTGATTTTCGGCCTTCTGGAGGGTGGGAGAGGCTGATTTCGACCTTCCCAGGCTTCAGGAAAGCCTCTGGAGCCTGTGGATGGCGAAAAAACGGACCCAATGGGCCTACCGGAAATTCAGAAACTTCCGGTAGGCCCGTTGGGCCCGTTTTTCACCATCTTCAGGCTTTGGAGGCTTTCCTGAAACCTGGGGAGGGCGAAAATGGCCCAACGGGCCTACCGCAAGTCCGAAGGCTTCAGTGAGGCCTGCGCACATGCGCGGGAGGGGCAGTGCAGGGGGGTTGTGCACGCATGCACAGGGGGAGGGCATTGCATTATGGATGTGGGCACGCACGCACACGCCCTTTTGGCACCCGAGCAAAAAAAGTTTCGCCATCATTGTTCTATCTTGTCTATTTAGAATGGTAAGGCCACACTTTGAATACTGCATCCAGTTTTGATCGCCACGATGTTGAGACTCTAGAACCGTAATGGCGAACTTATAGCACGCGTGCCATAGGTAGCACGTGGAGCACGCAAGGCATTGCCCTATGTCAGCTCCAGCGTGTATGCATGCGCTGGCCAGCTGATTTTCAGCCTTTTTTTCTGCCGTTTTTGCTCTCCCCAGGCTTCAGGAAAGCGTGGGGACGGCAAAAAACAGCCAAACGGAAATGAACTTCCGGTTGGCCCGTTGGGCCGTTTTCACTCTCCCCAGGCTTCAGGAGTCCGTTGTGAGGCCTGTGCGCATGCAGGGGGGTCTGCGGGGGGGAGTGCGCAGGAGGAGGGCATGGGTGTGGGCACACAGGCATGCACTAGCACGCACACACACCCTGTTGGCATGCGAGCCAGAAAAGGTTCGCCATCACTGGTATAGGGTTTCCTGCCTAAGCAGGGGGTTGGACTAGAAGACCTCCAAGATCCCTTCCAACTCTGTTATTTTAATCCTAATTCTAGTCGTTGGTTGTATGAGTGCTGCACATTTTTCTACTCTGTTCCCCAATGATGGGTGTTAAGATCTGGAGATCACTTCTGGTGACATCTGTCTTTTATTAAATTGTATGTGGCTGACGAAAGGTTTGTTCCTTCAAATGAGTCATCGTTTTGAGTAACTCAAGAGGCATTTCTTGCGTTTAAGGACCGAAATGAAGCCCTCCTCAAAGGATCGGAAGGCTGGAGAAATTCCATGGGAGCTGTAATGTGTACTTTGGGTTGAATTCAATGGGCATGGCCTCATTAGCCATCAGAAAGAATGCAGCGGCCTATGGGAGACGCCTGACCAATAGATGCTTCTGTCCTGGAATGAACTAACAAACAGATCGGTCTGCTCCGATTTGTACACAAAGAACCACAGAGAGCTACTACTTTTATTGAGAAGAAGGGTGGGGAAATTTTGGACAACAGTCCCCAGGTTTGTGCAAGACTGCCATGGAGCTACTTAGAGTTATAGTAGAGCAGGAATGACAGAAGCTTGGCTTGATGATGAACTGGATTGAAAATTAGAGCCATGCTTAACCAATACGAGAAAATATTTGTAGCTCAAGGCTGAACTGTGGAATCTTTGGTGCTCTCTGAGCTTGGTGATTTTCATGCAGACGTTTCGTGACCCAACTAGGTAACATCATCAGTGCTAGAAGGGAGGGGGTTTGTGGAGAAGAAGAAGAAGAAGAGGAGGAGGAGGAGGAGGAGGAGGAGGAGGAGGAGGAGGAGGAGGAGGAGGAGGAGGAGGACAATGACAACAACAACAACAACAACAACAATGACAACAACAACGACTATCTGGTTCTTGGCACTCTCTGAGCTTGATGGTTTTCTTGCAGGCAGACAGGAGGAGGAGGAGGAGGAGGAGGAGGAGGAGGAGGAGGAGGAGGAGGAGGAGGAGGAGGAGGAGGAGGAGGAGGAGGAGGAGGAAGACGACAACAACAACAACAACAACAACGGCTATCTGGTTCTTGGCCCTCTCTGAGCTTGATGGTTTTCTTGCAGACATTTCATGACCCAACTAAGGAACATTATGAGGCTAGAATGGAGTGAGGAGGAGGAGGAGGAGGAGGAGGAGGAGGAGGAGGAGGAGGAGGAGGAGACTGGAGCATGCATTGCCACCACCATATATCTTAAAAGGAGCCAGAGCTTCAATTAGTCCTGAGTCCTTCGGGAGTTGGGCGGCATATAAGAAAGCTGAATAAATAAATAAATAAATAAATAAATTATGTGGTTATCGGCATCTTTTCACTTGTTTGAAGTGGAAATGATGGAAATATACATTATCTGTCCCAGATTTCTTTTTTGTTTACTTGTGAGATAAGAAAGTACCACAAAAATAATTGTGTGCCTGGAACTTCAATCACGAATGACAATAAGGGCCCCAGGTCTTCTAGAAAGTTCTGCAACCTCTTCCCTTCTGTGGCACCCTTGGAATTTCATTTTAAGTGGCCCATAAAAGTCCAACCATCAGTTTAAACATATGGGAACGATTAAAATGCTCAGCCTTGTAGATTACTAATGTGATCCTTTCCTTCTTGTCCTTTTTTCTTTCTGTTCTTCTCTACCTCTTTTTATTTATTCCCCTCATCTTCCTTCTCTTCTATCTGTCTTTCTCTTCTTCTCTCCCAATCCTCTTTCTCTTATTTATTTATTTTTTTCTTCTACCTTTCCTTCTTTTTTCTCATTCTTTCTCCTCCTTCTCTTTTTTTCCTCCTTCTGTCTCCTTTCTTTCTCCTTCTCCTCTCCCTCCACCATCTCTTCGCTTTTTCCTCCTTGTCTTCGTACTTTCCTTCTCCATTCACCTCTTCCTTTTGATGTTCATTTTCTTCCCCCCCCTCCATTTCCTTCTCCTGCCCATCTTTCCTTTCCTTTTTCTCCTCTTCTTCTCCTCCCCTTCTCTTCTCACTTTCAGTCCCTGACCAAAATAAAGACTTGCCTAGGAAGTCATGCAAGTGAGACGTCGTTTATTTATTTATTTATTTATTTATTATGGTGTTCTTATATGCCGCCCAACTCCCGAAGGACTCAGGGCGGCGTACAACAGAAAAAATACAAGACACCAATTCATAAATAACAACATTAAAACGAGATATATAAAAATTAAAAAAAACACAATATTTAAAATCATCCAATACACATTCAATAACCATACATACTTGGGGTGAGCTTGAATGGATTAGGCTCTACCCCCAGCCTGCAGGAAAAGCCATGTCTTGACAGCTTTTCGGAAGGCCAGCAGAGTGGGGATAGTTCGGGTCTCTGGGAGAAGTTGGTTCCAGAGCGCGGGGCCTGCTACAGAGAAGGCTCTCCCCCTAGGGCCCGCTCACCGTTAAGTGAGTTTTGCCCCATTTTACAACTTTTCTTGCCACTGTTTCTAAATGAATCATGGCAGTTTTTAAGTTAGTAACCTTAGGAACACTGCAACCATCATAAAATATGAGTCAGTTACCAACCATCTGAATTTTGATCACGTGACCTGTAAGGGTCGTAAGTGTGAAAAACAGTCATAAGTCACTTTTTTCAATGCTGTTGTAACTTTGAACAATCACTAAATGAACTGTCGAGGATACCTATACTTGAATCAAGTACACTACTCAATTGTGGGTCTCCCTAAAATCCCATATACAAGGACCGCTGAAGAATTCAAAATCCAAAAGCACAATTTGTTATAGTTTGGAATTCCATTACTCAGGAAGGAATTTCAAAGAATGTCAGATGGGTTTGTAAGTCTTACGGAACAGAATTAATTGCTTGTTTTGCCCATTGAGATCGGGTTAAGAAGGTCACAATAGCTTGAAGATTTAGAAGGAAGCCTCATGAGGTTTAGCAAAATGGAAAGAACTCGAGTGGATGACAGATTCCAGATGTGGAGGTAAGTACAGCAAGAATATCTTTCTCCAACAGGTTCGTGCATACAATGGACAACTGTAAACATACTGAAACACCAGATTTCCTTGACTGGAAGTTCTTCAGGATCTCCCGGCATCTACTAAGCTTCTACTTCCTCCTTCTAATCTCCTCAGCCATCCGTGGCTTCAAAGCACAAGTAGTTTAATAGGCACCCACATTCCATGCTTATGTCCTGCTTTCTCTTCAGCATCAATGACCTTCTTACTGCTGGTCAGTTCTGGTAAATGAGTATATGGCACGTTCTTTGAGAAGGAAATACCAAAATGGCTTTCCCTATGTTGATAGGTAAAGGTTCCCCTTGTACATATGTGTTAGTCATTCCCGATTCTAGGGGGCGGTGGTCATCTCCGTTTCAAAGCCGAAGAGCCAGCGCTGTCCGAAGACGTCTCCGTGGTCATATGGCCAGCATGACTAAATGCCAAAGGCCCACGGAACACTGTTACCTTCCCACCAAAGGTGGTCCCTATTTTTCTACTTGCATTTTTACATGCTTTCGAACTGCTAAGTTGGCAGAAGCTGGGACAAGTAACGGGAGCTCACTCCGTTACGCGGCGTTAGGGATTCGAACCGCTGAACTGCCGACCTTTCTGATCGACAAGCGCAGTGTCTTAGCCGCTGAGCCACCGCGTCCCTCTATGTTGATAGTCTAGCTATTAAGAAGGCCCCATCTAGGCATATACTATCATACCTGGTGGACCTGTAAGAAAGCTAAGAGTTATTGGGCCATTATAGGGAAGTGTGTTAAAGAAATAACCCTGGAAGAATTTTCTAATAAACCCGAGTTTTTCTTGTTAGGCATCATTGAACCAAGAGTTAATAAAGATACCCAATATATTACTATTCACATTCTAACGGCAGCTAGGATTATATACGCGCAGTTCTGGAAAAACAGTGAAACACCTACAGAGGAGGACATAATTAGAAAGATAACGGACTGTGCTGAGATGGACAAATTAACAAAGGAATTAAAGGATAAACAAGAATCAGACTTTTATATAATATGGAACAAATTTTATGATTGATTAAGAAAAAGAAGGAATGCATAAAATATGATGTATATCTGTCAACTCTGAATAATATAAGATATTAGTGTGCGAAAAATTCATATTGGTAGCTATGGAATAAATGTAACACGGTATATTTTACTTATATTAATATAAGTAAAAACTATAGATTTAAAAGGCTATATAGATAATATGGATATAGTTGCTTATTATGGTAAAAAAAATGTAACTAAAATTATGTAAAGTTCCGAGGATAGCTTATTGGAGTTAGGGGCTAAACAGAAAAGCCCAAAATGTTTATTTGTTGTTGCGTATGTCAGTGTTGTATTGCTGTATAGTTTTGTGTATTTAATTTAAAAAAGAAGAAGGCCCCATCTGGTAGAATTAGTGAAGGCCTGTTGGTCACCATCAGTATTGACCTTAATCGGCATCACAAGGAAGTCAACTAGAGTCAACTTATTCTCCAAAGCAACTGAAGGCAAGACAAGAAGCAATGGATGAAGACTAATCAATGAGAGATCCAACCTAGAACTAAGGAGAAATTTCCTTAACAGTGAGAACAATTAATCAGTGGAAGGGCTTGCCTTGTGGGTGTTCCATCAACAGAGATTTTTAAGAAAAGATTTGACAACTGTCAGACAAAGACAACTGTCTGAAATGGTTTAGGGTGTCCTACTTGAGTAAGGAGTTGGACTAGAAGACCTCCAAGACCCCTTCCAACTCTTGTTATTCTGTTATTCTGCCATGCTGGAAGATCCAGGCCTCTCCAGGAAGGTCTATGAAAAGGTTCTGCATAAAAGTTGGGAAACCGATAGTTGGTTGCATTTGCCAAACTAGATTCAAATGGAATTCAAATTTTTTTACTGCCGGTTCTATGGGCGTGGCTTGGTGGGTGTGGTGTGGCTTGGTGGGCGTGGCTTGGTGGGCGTGGCAGGGGAAGGATACTGTAAAATCCCCAGTCCCTCCCCACTCCAGGGGAAGGTTACTGCAAAATCCCCATTTTCTCCTGATCAGCTGGGACTCGGGAGGCAGAGAATAGATGGGGGTGGGGCCAGTCAGAGGTCGAATTTGCCGGTTCTCCGAACCACTCAAAATTTTCGCTACCGGTTCTCCAGAACTGGTCAAAACCTGCTGAAACCCAATTCTGATTACTAGACCAAAATAGGATTGTTTAATATATAGCTTTATGTGTTGAGACATCTCAGCTATGGTCTTGATATGTACAAACCAGGCTATCACAATAAAGCATAATACTTTGAGTTAGATGCTGTTATATTTCAGCATCACGTGTTAGGCGAACAGAGAAATGGTGTTTTACAAGTTAATTAATTCAAACATACTGTGTGAATTAAACTTTTTTTTTGTCAAGTGCGTGTTAGTAATATACATAGATATAACATTGTTTATATACGTAAGATGGGTACTGATAAGAGGGGACATTAGGACAGGGAAAGTAGGCACACTGGTGCACTTATGCACGGCCCTTACTGACCTCTTAGGAATCGGGTGAGGTCAACAGTGGACTGTCTGAGGATAAAGTAGATCAGAATTTCTATTGTAGATCAGAATTTCTTAACCTTGGCAACTTTAAGATGAGTGGACTTCAACTCCCAGAATTCCCAAGCTGGCATGAGTGGTTGGAGAATTCTGGGAATTGAAGTGTACACGACTGAGGTAGATGATACTAGAATGGTATAATTTCTAATATTTTTGGTTTGTTGGAAGGCCATATAGTAAGAAAGATGAACCAACATACACCATCAATGTGTCAAGTTATGTATCATCCTCTTGCTAACTTAAATGTTCCAGTTTTGCAAATATTTCCTGACATCAGTCAAAACAATAAGAAATAGAAAAAGGAAATGCAGAACAGCTAAAATCCATTAGAAGCAATAAGTGAAAATGACGACTCCATCTTCAGAAGCAGGGTTGAAGAGAAAAATGTTGGTTCCTTTCCTGATGGTGGAAAGAAGGTTGCTAACTCCTGAGAAGACGAGTTTATTTTATTTATTTATTTATTTGTCAAACATGTACAGGATAGTAGTTGTTTGTATAAACATAAGTAAAAAGTAACGATAAAAGAGGACAATAGGACAGTAGGACAGGGACGGTAGGCACAGTGGTGTGCTTATGCACGCCCCTTACAGACCTCTTACATACGGGGAGAGGTCGACTGTAGACAGTCTAAGGTTAAAGTTTTTGGGGTTTGGGGAGGAAACCACAGAGTCAGGTAGTGCATTCCAGACATTGATCACTCTGTTGCTGAAGTCGTATTTTCTGCAGTCGAGTTTGGAGCGGTTTACATTTAGTTTGAATCTATTACGTGCTCGTGTATTGCTGCGGTTGAAGCTGAAGTAGTCATTGACAGGAAAGACTTTTTGATATATGATTTTATGAACTACATTTAGATCAGATTGGAGGCGTCGTGGTTCTAAATTGTCTAATCCCAATATTTCAAGTCTGGTGGAATAAGGTATATAAAGTTCCATTGTTTGAAAGGGTTGCAGAAGAAGAAACACCAAGAGTTTATCAAAAATAAAAGTGAGGACATTTGATGTTTCCATACATTCCACCACCTGACCTTGACATGAATAAAGCAATGTTACAGCAAGAAGATCCTGCCCACGAGGAATGGAACACATAGAAGCTCTGCAGACAACCTTTGGTGTAGTTTCATATCTACTACAGCAAACCATATTTCATATTTACTACATGAGTCCCTTGGACTGCAAGGCAATCAAACCGGTCAACCCTGACTGTTCTTTAGAAGGCCAAATCCTGAAGATGAAACTCAAATACTTTGGCCACCCAATGAGAAGGAATATTGGGTTTAGGAAGATAAATTGTAGAGGTAATGAATCTTTTCCTTCAGAAACTAATTTATAATAAAAATAAGCCCGAGTATAAAGTCTAATAATAAAATATTTATTTCGGTACAAAAGAAATATAAAAACCTAATACTTAATAATTACATCTTGGCAGATTAAAATATGCGTCCTCCACAATGAAGGACTACAGTAGAAGTGAGGGAGGGGTACAAAGGAATTTCACATCTGCGCAGATCACATCCCATGTGACTGCTTCACTTTGCTAAGAACCTCTGGGTCATAGTGCCCGACATATGAATACATGAGTACAGCTGACAATCAGAAAATCACCCCGTGACAAGGAAGGACTCGCTGGAGAAGAGCCTAATGCTGGGAACAATTGAGGGCAAAAGAAAAAGGGGACGACAGAGAACGAGGTGGCTGGATGGAGTCACTGAAGCAGTCGGCGTGAGCTTAAATGGACTCCAGAGGATGGTATAGGACAGGAAGGCCTGGAGGAACGTTGTCCATGGGGTTGTGATGGGTCGGACACAACTTCGCAACTAACAACAACAACAGCAAACCCACCACTACATCACAACAACATCAAGCCGCCCTGAGTCCCTCGGGAGTTGGGCGGCATACAAGAATGATTAATAAATAAATAATAAATAAACAAACTATGCCTCTACATTCAGGCTGCTCAGGAGGTCATTCTGAATTTCCCCAAAAGTCCTGGGTGGAAGTATCTGCTGTTCAGAAGATGTCTCTCACCAAACATATAGTCCAGAGAAGTTCAAATTGAGATTGGTGGTCCTCTAATGGTGAAACCATAAGTTCTATAAGGCTTTGTAGTTCCAGAGCAACAGTGTGAATTGTGGGGTCCTTGTTGTTCTTTAAGCTTGCTTGTTTTCTTGCAGACGTGTCATTACTGTGAATTGTCTCCAGAAAATATCTGGTTACTAGGGAAGATCTTCCAATGCCCAGTCTTCCAACATCTTTCAACAAGACCAACAACTTCTAGTTTCATACTCTGATTAGTTTTGCATCAACTGAAGCTGTGGGATGTTCTTCAAGAGTCATTCCATGTTGGCTTCACTGCACGAATACCAATCTCAGTTTATTTCAGATGCTGTCATTGACATGGGAGATGGAACACATAATTAAAGAGTTTGATCAATATTCTGATGATGTCCACTTATCTTGACCGGCTTGGCCAACGTCCCAAGGAAGAAACCTGGCCCACTTAATACTATCAAGCTGCAAAATAGATCAGCAGGAAAGGTACCGTATTTTTCGGAGTATAAGACGCACCTTTTTACCCTCAAAAAGAGGGTGAAAATTTGGGTGCGTCTTATACACCGAATGCAGCCCCACCCAGCCACCCCCACCCTTTGGCCTCTGCCTGCCAGCAATTTACCTCTTTGCAGCAAACAGAACAGAAACAGAAGCCTTATTAGCACACTAAGAGATTACTTGCCTCCCGATCTACAGCTGACAGAGGCTTGCAAGCCACGTGGTAAAATGAAACTAACTACGGTGGCTGTAATGAGACAAAATGCTGGGAGATAAACTGCTGGCAATGTTACATTGCTGAAATTGCAAGACAGTAAGCTACAGCTACTGTAGCCTAGAGGAAAGAGCTCTTGCCTCACAGTCAGGAGGTTGTGAGTTCTATCCTAGGTAGAGGCAGATTCTGTTAATATGTTATTTTGTTAAATGTTTGTAGAGTGTTCAAATTATAAGACTTATTTTTTAAAGACTGCTTTATTATTATTCTAGACAACTTAACAAAATGAAGAAGCTTTTTAAAATAAATGCTTGCTCTGAAGAGGCCCAGTGCTATTGTATCTTCTTTTAAATAGCAGAAAGCCTTCCAGAAAGCCACATCAATTTTAAAGATCTGTAAAAGTATAATCTGAAATGTCCTGTTTTAGTATTAAGTATTAAAATAAGGCAGCTGAATTAAACCCTGACTTAGTCATGTTTGGAGTAGATCTATTTAAATAATTGGGAGGAGTTAGTGTGACTTCATTTAAGAAAACTTTCTGGATTAATATACTGCCATAATGTACATTTCTCCAATTCTTTGCTATTTCTATGGGTAAGACACACACGCACAGAAATACACAGCAAACTGTATATCATCTGTGCTGTTTGCTGTTTGCTGTTTGGCAAATTGCTGGGAGGCAGAGGCCTTTTTTCCTTGTTTTCCTCCCCCAAAACTAAGGTGCATCTTATACTTTGGTGCGTCTTATACTCCGAAAAATACGGTATCTTAATATTTCAGAACTAGAAAGAAGCAGCAATCCACTGCTTCCGTGGTGGATTATTTATAGCGGTTCTCTCACATGGGTTAGTATTCCTTCCAAGAATGATGGAATTGGTGGTCTTGGGTTTAATGAAGTAGAAGTTTCCTTTTTTTTCTGTATTAAGCAAAAAATGTACATCCAGAATCACTTATGGGCGGCTTCATTTCCCTGAACTATTAAGAGGAGATGCTGAAACAGCATTCTTGATAAATTTGAAACACATTTGTGGGCCGTAGGAATTTGAGCAGGAGACACCCAAAAGAAGCTGTGAAAGATTAGACAGCCTCTTGCAGTTTATCTCAATTGTTTGTTGAAATAGTAAATAAATCTAAGGAATCCTGAATCCTGTTTCTGTCTAAGAGCTTAGGCCTCCCAGTACACTACCAAGGGACTTATCCTACTTCAGCCCTGTATTAGCAGAAACATGTCCAAACGATACAAATATCACGTTCTATTTATCAGTCTGCTTCTTACTGATTGTTTGGCGATTCTTAGAAGATTTCCACGTATCTAACTCAAAATGTGCAACCATTTCTAAATTGTCCATGAAGGTCCCTCAAGACACGAAGATGTATCATCCCAACGTCAGCACCTTGAAGATATGCGGACTTCCGTTCCCAGAATTCCCCAGTCAATATGCTGGCTGAGGGATTGTGGGAGTTGAAGTCCATACATCTCCAAGGTGCTGAGGTAGAGAAATACCAATATACAGACAAGCAAAAAGAACATGAGTGTTTTCGTTTTTCTTAAAGCCATCATTTTAGCCATTGTCTATCCACTGCAGGACGAAGGCCTCTTCCGCACGTTTCCAACCCATACCGTCCTGAGTTTTCTTTTGCCAACTGGGCCCACAATAGTTGCTGATGTCATCCTCCATCTTGTTTTAAGTCTCTCTCATTTTTTATCATGGGATCCATTTTATGTTTGCCTTGGTCCATCTGCCATCAGTTCTTCTACTTCCTAAAGTAGATTGACCTATATCTGCTATGGGTTTATGTCTTCTCTCTTATTTTATTATTTTATTTTATTTCTTGAATTTATTTGCCATCCATCTCGTAGCAAACTATTCTGGGAGGCTTCCAGCAGTAAAATATTAAAAACCTAACAATTAAATGGCTTTAAAAGATATTATGTTGTGTGCAGACTGTAGAATTCGCCTCTGAGAGATGCAACAAACAATACATATCTGGATTTTGCCATCCAAGATCAGCAGGATGGCTCTTTTACTGAATTTAACAGTAATAGAGTTGGAAGGGACGTTGGAGGTCATCTAGTCCAACCCCCTGCCCTCGCAGGAGACCAATATTATTTTTGATAAATGGCCATCCGGTCTCTTCTTAAAAGCCTCCAGTGATGAAGCACCCACAACTTCTGGAGAAAAACTGTTCCACTGGTTAATTGTCCTCACTGTTAGAAAGATTCTCCTTAATTCCAGGTTGCTTCTCTCCTTGATTAGCTTCCATCCATCTCTGATCTATTGATGTAATGAGTGGCTTCCAAAAGCTTTGAAGTACAGAAAAAATAAACGGTGGTCTTTGTTGCTCAAAGTGTTGTTTGACCCCTTTCAGAGGTTGCATAGAATTTTTCTTAAAGTTGTCAGAATAACAGAGTTGGAAAGGACCTTGGAGATATTCTAGTCCAATAGAATATCAGGCAGGAAACCTATTCCATTTCAGATAAATGGTTGTCCAGCACTCTTCTTAAAAACGTCCATTGTTGGAGCACCCACAACTTCTGGTGGCAAGTCATTCCACTGGTTTATTGTCCTCACTGTCAAGAAATTCCTTCTCAGTTCCAGGTTGCTTCTCTTCTTGATTAGTTTCCATCTGTTGCTTTTTGTTCTGCCTTCAGTGCTTAGATTGACCCTCTTTTCTTTATGGCACCTCTCAGATTATCACAAATGCATAAAGCTATTAAAAAAAGACGGTGGAAAACCTGTACTTTTAAACTTGCAAAATTGTGTTAATGCAGACCTGTAGATGGTAGAGAACAGGAAGCCCTGGAAGAACGTTGTCCATGGGGTTGCGATGGGTCAGACACGACTTCACAACTAACAACAACAACAACAACAATAAAGTAGAATTAACTCATATGACATGTTTTCTCTCTGGTCTACCTGCGAAGGCTGATGTTCTCTGACATAATAGGCTTCTTCGCTGCCAGAGAGCAGCAATAAAATTATCCCTTCCGCATGGTTGTGTCAACATCCAGGAAATCATTTTATTAAAAGGCAATAAAATCAGGTTTACGACCGTCCCTGAATAGCCTTAACCTTGACCTCATTTTTATAGAGAAGTTTGCAGACTTACAGCAGAAAGTACATCTGGTTCGATGATGCTTTTGGGGAGGAGTAAAGGAGCTTTCCTCCTTCTTGGATTAGCAAAAAATAATAATAATAAAAATAGTAGAACAACAATCATAGCGCCTGATAGCAGGGGGTGGGGTGCCCAATATCTTGAGACTTTTATTTATGGGCTTTGGATTGCATGTGGTCCTGAGTCTTTGAAACTCAAGAGATGGACAGATGGATTCAGAAGCCAATGCCTGTTGGATCACCTGAGACTTCAAGGTTGTTTTCTTCATCAGAGGTGGTATTCATCCCAGTGGTGGGTTCCTACCGGTGCGGTCCACTCTATAGCACTGGTAGCGGCCCGCTGGTGACGTCACAGTATCGGTGCGGTCGGTTGCCGGTGCCTGGGTGCCGCCATTTTTTTTAAAAAAATTATTTTTAAAAAAAATTTCTTCTGCGCATGCCCAGAAGCCAAGCTTCCGGCACTGTGCATGTGCTGCCTTCCTACCCCACAGTGAGTCCAAGCAGGGGAGGATGGCTGAGGGAGCGCGTGAGATGCTGAAAGAATGGGCGGCAGGAGCTATCTCCATTCCCCTCCCTTCAGCAGTCCGAGAAGCCACGAACGTGCAGTGATGATCCTAGGCATTTTCCCACGTTTGAGGCTTCTCGAGCTGCTGAGGGGAGGGGGAACGGGCGGCAGGACCTATCTCAGTTCCCCTCCCTTCAGCAGTCCGAGAAGCCACGCCCACCCAGTCACATGGTTGGCAAGCCACGCCCACCCGGTCACACAGCTGGCAAGCCACACCCACAAAATAAGCCATGGCCACAGAGTGGTAGTAAAAAAATTAGGAGCCCGCCCCTGATTCAGCCGGTTCGGACCGGTTCTGGCGAACTGGTAGTAGCGACCTGCCCAGCACTATGCTGTCCTATTTAGGGACATTTTGAAGCCGCGCACATGCGTGCAAGCGGAACGTGCGCGCTCACATTTTCGGTGCTAGAACCGGTAGGTAAATTATGTGAATCCAACCTCTTCGTGCTATAAACCAGGGGTCCCCAACCCCCAGTCCGTGGACCAACCCCGGGCTGCAGCATGCCAGAAACTGGGCCACGCAGCCATGGGATGCAGGCAGCACACGAAATCACAGCTGCTACAATCCAGAGAAAAACCGGTTCTCTCCACAGAACTGGTCCCTGAAACCCAAAAAGGCTATAAACAAAAGCCTTCGCTCCAAACATCCACCTATTTCGACAGCCAGAAACTTGATGGATAACAACTTCAATCTGCTTCAGTCCTGGACACAAGAATGGCCTTCTACTGCAGGGGTCCCCAATCGCCAGTCTGTAGTCCGTAGCTGGCTGTGACTCGTTTGGAAT
>JALIGW010000044.1:1936327-1998827 GCA_023053685.1 Diadophis punctatus similis | reverse complement strand
CCACACATTCTATTCTATTCTATTCTATTCTATTCTATTCTATTCTATTCTATTCTATTCCATTCCATTCCATTCCACTCCATTCCACTCCACTCCACTCCATACATTCTATTCTATTCTATTCTATTCTATTCTATTCTATTCTATTCTATTCTATTCTATTCTATTCTATTCTATTCTATTCTATTCTATTCTATTCCACTCCACTCCATACATTCTATTCTATTCTATTCTATTCTATTCTACTCTACTCTACTCTACTCTACTCTACTCTACTCTACTCTACTCTACTCCACTCCACTCCACTCCACTCCACTCCACTCCACTCCACTCCACTCCATACATTCTATTCTATTCTATTCTATTCTATTCTATTCTATTCTATTCTATTCTATTCTATTCTATTCTATTCTATTCTATTCTATTCTACTCTACTCTACTCTACTCTACTCTACTCTACTCTACTCTATTCCATTCCATTCCATTCCACTCCACTCCACTCCATACATTCTATTCTATTCTATTCTATTCTATTCTATTCTATTCTATTCTATTCTATTCTATTCTATTCTATTCTATTCTATTCTATTCTAATCATTGTGGGGAGCTAATAACAGTCAAACCCAACATACATATAAATTAAATCTTAAAAGAACATGAAGAAGTAGGATTAAGACCTGTCAGTCAACTGCCTATGCTAGAAGCCTTAACAGAAGATCATTTTCATCTTCTAATACAGGTAGTCCTCGAGTTACGACCACAACTGAGCCCAAAATTTATGTTGCTAAGTGAAAAGTTTGTTAAGTGAATTTGCCTCATTTTACAACCTTTCTTCTCACTGTTGTTAAGTGAATCACTGCAGTTGTTAAATTAGTCACATGGTTGTTAAGTGAATCTGGCTTCCCCTTTGACTTCGCTTGTCAGAAGGTTGTAAAAGAGGATCACATGACCACGAGACACTGCAACCGTCATAAATATGAACCAGTTGCCAAGCGTCCGAATTTTGATCACGTGAGCATGGCGATGCTACAACAGTTATAAGTGTGAAAAATGATCATGTCAGTGCTGTTGTAACTTTGAACGGTCACTAAATGAACTGTTGTAAGTCGAGGATTACCTGTATTATGAAGGGAACTACAGATAGTCCTCAACTTACAGCAGTTCATTTAATGACCGTTCGAAGTTATGACCAAGAAAGAGTTGGATCCAGGAATGCTGATTGGGTAATTCTGGGAGTCCACCCATCTTAAAACTGCCAAGTTTGAAAAACAGTGATCCATTTCATAAAGTCACCTGCTCCTGAGAGGGGGACGATTGTGGCAGAAAATATAGAAAGCAGTGGTGGGTTCCTACCGGTGCGGTCCACTCTATAGCACCGGTAGTGGCCCGCTGGTGACGTCACAGTACCGGTGCGGTTGGTTGCTGGTGCCTGGGCGCCGCCATTTAAAAAAAAAATTTTTTTTTACATTTTTAAAAAAAATTTCTTCTGTGCATGCCCAGAAGCCGAGCTTCTGGCACTGCGCATGCGCTGCCTTCCTACCCCACAGTGAGTCCAAGCAGGGGAGGATGGCTGAGGGAGCACGTGAGACGCTGAAAGAACGGGCGACAGGAGCCTAGGATCATCGAATGGGGAGAAGCATTCAGGCCGGATGGAGCCTCCTAGAAGAACCGCTGCCGCGGTCTTGCTGCTCCTGCTACGAGGGGCTGCGTTGCGGGTGGGCAATGCCCCCCGCTTCTCCAGCTGCTGCCAAGCTCCCGAGGCCCATGCCCACCCGGTCACATGGCTGGCAAGCCACACCCACAAAATAAGCCACGCCCACAGAGTGGTAGTAAAAAAATTAGGAACCCGCCCCTGATAGAAAGGAATGGAAAACATTCAGCAGAAGAAGAAGAAAAAAAAATCAGCTGAGGACAGGATACACCGATATAAAAAGTGACAATCCCCTTTTGAATCCCCAGCCAGTTAAACTGAAAAGTGCTAAAACGTTCCCATCATTTGCCATAAACAGCTGCAGGAGCATCAAGGGAAATACCTCAGAATACCTCTTTTGTCATTGTGTTGACACTCGCGATTTTTGGGATACAAAAGCTATTATTTTTCCTCAAAAACAAATTTTGCGTTTGTGTGTGTGTGTAAGTGTGGCTGGCGTTTACAGACTCGCCGGGAATGTGGGTCACGCCCAAAGTGACGGCTTAGCCAAGGCAAAGGGACAAGTTAAGGACACCATAATAAAATCCAAAAATCTTAGCCTGCTGAGGGACTTTTTAAACCTGCTTTCCGGTAAAATCAAGATTCCATCATCTCAGCAAAGGGTCTTTCCACAGTAAAATAGCACTCTGGACAGGTCGTCCTTGACTTACAACAGAGGTGGGTTCCTACTAGTTCGGACCGGTTCTATAGAACCGTTAGTAACTTGACGGTCTGGGTCGCTGGAACCGGCAGTGACCAAGGCCTGCCACGCCCCCGAGCCGGTTCTCTCGGCGGTGCCATAGGGCTGCCATTTTGTTTTTTGCTTCTGCACATGCGCAGAAGGTTTTTTTAGTACTGCACAACAGGGACGGGTTGCTCACTTACCTCACTGCTGGAGCCATGCGCGCGCATCTCCACGCTGTGGGGGGTGCTTGCTTGCTACGCACGCGCGTCCCCTCACACGATTTTGCTTCTGTGCATGTGCAGAAGCAAAATCGCACCGAAATCTCATGAGGGGATGCACGTGAGAGAGAGATTTCGGCGCGATTTTGCTTCCACGCATGCACAGAAGCAAAATATTGCCGAAATCTCTCTCTCGCGCGCGTCCCCTCGCAAGATTTCAGCGCGATTTTGCTTTTGCGTATGCGCAGAAGCAAAATTGCCTGAAAATCACCGAAAATCACTGAAAAAAATGGCAATGCGCTGGGTGGACCGGCAGAGAGGGCTCCGGAGCGGTTGCGAAATCCGACGCTCCCTACCGGAGCAGCTTACTGGGCAGCTCCGGCAGGAACCTACCTCTGCTGCACATGTGCGTGCGTGAAGCATGCGCGTGCACGTGCACAGCGCATCCCTGAGCGAACCAGCAGTAGAAGAATCCGGAACCCACCCCTGACTTATAACCATTTGTTTAGTGACCGTTCAGAGTTACAACTGCACTGAAAAAAGTGACTTGACCGTTTTTCATACATATAACCGTTGCAGCATCCCCATGGTCACGTGATCAAAACATCAGATACTTGGCAACTGACTCATATTTATGACGGTTGTAGTGTCCCAGTCAGGGGTGAGTTCTAACTTATCTCGCCGCCGGTTCGCTTCCTCCCGCACTGCGTGAGGAAAATTCGGCTTCTGCGCATGCACAGAAGCCAAAAACAAGATAGCGGCACCCACAGACCGGCACCGACAGAACCTGTTCTATAACATCACCACCGTTTTACTAATGGTTCTAAAGAACCGGTTAGAACTGGTAGGAACCCACCTCTGGTCCCAGGGTCGTGTGATCATCATTTGCGACTTTCTGACAAGCAAACTAAGTTAACAACTGCAGTGATTCACTTAACAACTGGCAAGAAAGGTCCTAAAATGTGGAAAATCTCATTTAATAACTGTTTAACTTAGCAGCAGAAATATTGGGCTCAATTGTGGTTGTAAGTTGAGGACTAACTCTACTGTAGCGCCACTCAACTGTTATCTGTCGATCGATTGTATTAGCATGGCTGATGGGGTGAAGTCTCTCAAAACCAAATTTTTCCCCCTCTTAAAATCGATTCGTAAAGCAAAGAAGAGCTCTTAACTATGAGCCTTGAAAAGTACTTCATCAATCTTTTTTTAATTTAATTTTAATTGAAGAAAGTTTTTACAGAATAAAAATGAAGGTGATAAGTCAAGAAGCAAATAATAAAGAAATTAGAAATATATATTGAGGAAGTGGCTTCCAATCTCCTTTGTTTCAGTTACATGTGCTTTTGTATTTTATCCTTTATAGTTCTATAGTTGCTCTCTTCTTTCATGTTCTCTCCTTTCTAATCATCGAACCCATAAATCACAAGCTCATTTCCCCGCCCCCATTTTCAGCAAAAAGCTCATTAAAGGTTTCCACTCACTAATATAGTTATCTCTTTTCTCTAATCACAAACCATTTTTTTTCTTCTCTGCTAGTTCTGTTATCTTCCCCAACAGTTCCTCCTTTGTGGGTATTTCAAAGTCTTCCCATCCTTCTTACTTCACTAGTCCTCAATGTGTTTTGTGTATGTGCTGTGCCTATTATTTGTTGTGCACTGAAACGTTCTTATTAGTGCATCACCTCCAATATTTTCTTTCAGTCATTAAGGCTAGTTGTAATTTTGGCAATGTTG
This sequence comes from Diadophis punctatus similis, assembly GCA_023053685.1. NCBI lineage: Eukaryota > Metazoa > Chordata > Lepidosauria > Squamata > Dipsadidae > Diadophis > Diadophis punctatus. The sequence continues at coordinate 1,994,501 of JALIGW010000044.1, read as the reverse complement.
AAGGTCCTAAATATTTGTGACTTTTTCTACAGTTGTATTAAATCAGCTTTTCCTCTTTCCTTCTCCCAATACAGACACACATAAAAAGAAGCAGTGTGATACAGGCAGTCCTTGAGTTTTGACCTTAATTGAACCTGGCAATTATGGTCATAAATCTTGGCAGTCATAAATGAATGTGATCTGACCTGATTTCATTACCCTTTTGTTTTGCGATAGTCATTAAGCAAACACCATGTCATATTGTGAACACCTTGACCATTAAATGAACGCCACAATCGCTAAGCGATTGCTATGATCATTTAGTGAACAATAAAGTTGTTAAATGAAATGAGGCTATTTTTTACCAGTTTCTGGGGAAAACATAATAATCTGAAATTGTGTGATTGCAGGATGCTAAAAACAGCTATAAGTGGGGTCCTGTTACTAAGCTCCTAAGTAAAGTGATATGACCATAAAATGAGGACAATGTTGGAAACCGGGAACCTGGTTCTATGTAGGTTTTGTGGGCTCTGTCATAACTCTGTCATAACTCTGCCATAACATAATTGGAAGAGCTGGTCATACATTTCCCATGTTGTTTGTTATATAGGTAGTTCTCGCCTTATGACCACAATTGAGCCCAAAATTTTTGTTGAGAAGCGAGACATTCATTCAGTGAGTTTGCCCCATTTTACTGCCTTTCTAGCCACAGTTATTAAGTGACAACTGCAAGTGTTAAGTTAGTAACATGGGGGTTAAGTAAATCTGACTTCCCCCCATTGACTTTGCTTGAAAGAAAGGTCGCAAAAGGGGATCACGTGACCCCAGGACACTGCGCATGAATTTTGATCACGTGACCATAGGGATGCTGCAACGGTTGTAAGTGTGAAAAACGGTTATAAGTCACTTTTTTTTCCAGTGACATTTTTTAACATTGAACATTTTTAACTTTTTTTTTTAACAGTCATTAAACGAACTTTTGTAAGTCGAGGACTGCTTTATTTTCAGTTGAGTCCTTGCAGACTTAGAAGTACTGCAGTAAATGATGGCATCCATGAACTTATTAGGAATGTGGGTCCATGCCACAAATTCACCACGCTCTTAAATTAAAACAACAACAACCTAGGTTGCATAGAAAGAGGCAGCCCAGAGTCGCCACTTGGCTGGAAAGCAGAAAATCAGTTATTTTTCTGGCAAATGAACTGTCTCTCTTCACACAGCGGGAGACTAGAAACTCTCTCTTTTTTTTCTCCCAACTGAGTACAAAACAAAAAAATAAAAATAACCAAACAATTCTGTTCAGTTCAATTGGTCATTATTCAGCAAAAAAGTGCAATTTTTTTCCTTGCCTTTCACAGCTCATAGAAATGAACCTAAGGAACAAGAACAAGAACAACGTTTATCGCAATCAGGAAATGAGGGTAAAAAAAGAAAGCCAGGAGAAGAAATATAACAAAATGCCTGGCGGTTTTTTGAAATACAGGTAGTCTTCTACTTACGACCAAAATTGAGCCCCAAATTTTTGTTGCTAAGTGAGACATTTGCTAAGTGAATTTTGCTCCATTTTAACCACCTTTCTGGCCACCGTTGTTAAGTGAATCACTGCAGTTGTTAAGTTAGTCACACGGTTATTAAGTGAACTGGGCTTCCTCTTTGACTTTGCTTGTCAAGAGGTCACAAAAGGGGACATGTGACCCCCGGGACACTACAACGGTCATAAATGTGAGTCAGTTCCCAAGCATCTGAATTTTGATCATGTGACTATAGACATGATGAAATGGTCATAGCTGTGAAAACCGGTCAAAAGTCACTCTTTTCGCTGCTGTTGTAACATTGAACGGTCACTAAATGAACTGTTGTAAGTCGAGGACCATCTGTATAGATCATGGGGCTTCCTTTCACCTATAGCTGTGATGGTGAACCTATGGCAGGTGTGCCCAAAGTTGCATGCGGAGCCATGTTGCCTGGCACGCATGGCATCGCCCGTTCCTCTTCCGGGTTTCTGGTGTGCATGCATGTGCGACGATCAGCTGGCTTTCATGCGTGCGACAGTGCCGGAAACCGGAAGAGCTGGTCTTCCGTTTTCCAGCGTGAGCATGTGCGCCGGCCAGCTGATCATCACATGTGCATGCGTGCCATTAACTGGAAGACTAGTTGGCCGGTGCGCATGCGTGTGCCGGAAACCGGAAGTTCATTTTCCGGCGCACGCATGCCCACTGGGCAGCTCCTCTTCCGGGTCACATCCCAGACAAGCGCGTGTGCATGCGCACTCCCTTTTCGACACTCGGCACCGAAAAGATTCGCCATCACTGACCTACAGCTTCAGAGAAATCAAAAATTATCTCACTTCAGAGTTTTCTTTCCATGGGTCAGTTCACTTTTCCCAACGCCAGGAATTAAATCTAGGAGGAAGAACAATTCTTGACCATTTACATTTTGATTCACTCATGACCCACGCCTGTGCCTGTCCGAGCAGGAATTGGACGCGATGGGAAAAAAAACAAAGGCATCATGTACTTCCTTAATTTTATCGCCCTTACTCACTTCATGTCATGCCAGGAAGCCTTGATTCAGGAAACTAAAATCATGTATTTTTAATGGTATTTCCCCAAAGTTTGCCAAGGCCTCTGAAATCTATCCCTAGGCAGTTTAGCCTGGAACACTAAAAAAAAAAATTAGAATAAATTCTCTTCGTCTCCCTGAGCTGTGGATTGGTTGACATTTTTTTTTCTCTTTTTGTGGTTGTGTCCTTTTTTTTTTTTTTTTTGTGAAACCATAAACACGACTAGGCTTTATTTATAAAGCATTAAATACCTTTTTGTCATTTTAACAATCTGTTTCCTTTCTGTTTCGGGACTCTGTGGCCTGCCTTTGTAAATCAGATTATCCACTGATAATAAATACGTCTCCATAATGGGCTCTCTTGCCATATATGACGCGTAAGAAGCTGTGTGCCCAAACAATCATTTTATTTTCTTCAATATTTTTCTTTTTTTATGGCAACTCTGTGAAATTCCCATCAATCAGGAAGGGCTTTCTTGAACCTCCAGTAAAAACCAAATATGAAATTTTATTCCTATTGTAATCTATATATATAAAAAAGCGAAATACCACTCACGCATTATCACGAAATCTCTAGAACCGTAAAGCCTACAAACTTGAAACTTGAAACGCATGTTCCTCTTGGTTTCTAGGTGCTCACTAAGAAAGGATTTTTCGAAATGACCATCAGATCATTAGTATTTCTTATACAGTATATAAGAAGAACATTTACTGATGCTAAGGAGTTAGATGTTCTACTCCCCCTCCTCACCTGCAAAAACACTGTTCCAACTGCCAGTTGCCTTATATTAACATGCTCTGATGCTACCTCAGCGCTTAACTCATCCAGCCTGTGGCTTCTGTGGGGCAAGCCTGAGGGAGAGACGGGATAGGAGAGGATCAATGGGGCCAGCCTGAGGGAGAGAAGGAGGATAGGATAGCAGAAGCTTCTGTGAGGCAAGCCTGAGGGAGAGAAGGTGGATAGGAGAGGAGAGGCTTCTGTGGGGCAAGTCTGAGGGAGAGACGAGATAGGAGAGGATCAATGGGGCCAGCCTGAGGGAGAGAAGGAGGATAGGATAGCAGAAGCTTCTGTGAGGCAAGCCTGAGGGAGAGAAGGTGGATAGGAGAGGAGAGGCTTCTGTGGGGCAAGCCTGAGGGAGAGACGGGATAGGAGAGGATCATTGGGGCCAGCCTGAGGGAGAGAAGGAGGATAGGATAGCAGAAGCTTCTGTGAGGCAAGCCTGAGGGAGAGAAGGTGGAGAGGAGAGGAGAGGCTTCTGTGGGGCAAGTCTGAGGGAGAGACGAGATAGGAGAGGATCAATGGGGCAAGCCTGAGGGAGAGACGGGATAGGAGAGGATCATTGGGGCCAGCCTGAGGGAGAGAAGGAGGATAGGATAGCAGAAGCTTCTGTGAGGCAAGCCTGAGGGAGAGAAGGTGGAGAGGAGAGGAGAGGCTTCTGTGGGGCAAGTCTGAGGGAGAGACGAGATAGGAGAGGATCAATGGGGCAAGCCTGAGGGAGAGACGGGATAGGAGAGGATCATTGGGGCCAGCCTGAGGGAGAGAAGGAGGATAGGATAGCAGAAGCTTCTGTGGGGCAAGCCTGAGGGAGAGAAGGTGGATAGGAGAGGAGAGGCTTCTGTGGGGCAAGTCTGAGGGAGAGACGGGATAGGAGAGGATCAATGGGGCCAGCCTGAGGGAGAGGAGGAGGATAGGATAGCAGAAGCTTCTGTGAGGCAAGCCTGAGGGAGAGAAGGTGGATAGGAGAGGAGAGGCTTCTGTGGGGCAAGTCTGAGGGAGAGACGAGATAGGAGAGGATCAATGGGGCCAGCCTGAGGGAGAGAAGGAGGATAGGATAGCAGAAGCTTCTGTGAGGCAAGCCTGAGGGAGAGAAGGTGGATAGGAGAGGAGAGGCTTCTGTGGGGCAAGTCTGAGGGAGAGACGGGATAGGAGAGGATCAATGGGGCCAGCCTGAGGGAGAGGAGGAGGATAGGATAGCAGAAGCTTCTGTGGGGCAAGCCTGAGGGAGAGAAGGTGGATAGGAGAGGAGAGGCTTCTGTGGGGCAAGTCTGAGGGAGAGACGGGATAGGAGAGGATCATTGGGGCCAGCCTGAGGGAGAGAAGGAGGATAGGATAGCAGAAGCTTCTGTGAGGCAAGCCTGAGGGAGAGAAGGTGGATAGGATAGCAGAAGCTTCTGTGGGGCAAGTCTGAGGGAGAGACGGGATAGGAGAGGATCAATGGGGCCAGCCTGAGGGAGAGAAGGAGGATAGGATAGCAGAAGCTTCTGTGAGGCAAGCCTGAGGGAGAGAAGGTGGATAGGAGAGGAGAGGCTTCTGTGGGGCAAGTCTGAGGGAGAGACGGGATAGGAGAGGATCAATGGGGCCAGCCTGAGGGAGAGGAGGAGGATAGGATAGCAGAAGCTTCTGTGAGGCAAGCCTGAGGGAGAGAAGGTGGATAGGAGAGGAGAGGCTTCTGTGGGGCAAGTCTGAGGGAGAGAAGGGGATAGGAGAGGATCAATGGGCAACTGCTTCATGTTTATGATCAATGGTTTATGACGGTTTCAATGCCCCGGGGTCATGTGATCCCCGTTATGTGACCAGCAAAGTCAACGTGGAAGCCAGATTTAATTTAATTTAATAGATTTAATAGATAGATTCACTTAGCAACCGTGTGACTAACTTAACAACTGCAGTGATTCACTTAACAACTGTGGCCAGAAAGGTGGTAAAATGGAGCAAAATTCACTTTTAAAAAATGTCTCATTTAGCAACAAAGATTTTCTGGTCCTGGTGACTGATCCCGATTGGATCCTGCAACACCACAATGGCTCTTGGCTTAGTTGAGAATAAGACCTAATGGAGGATTAGAACTTGCCAGCCAATGGCTCTAACCACTCCACCAGACTGATTCTTGGTATATCATTAAAATTATTAAAACGCCTTCCCCAATCGCAGTGCCATTTCATACTATATAAGATGGTATAGGGTTTCCTAAGTAGGGGGTTGGACTAGAAGACCTCCAAGGTCCCTTCCGACTCTGTTATTCTATTCTATATGCAAATTAAAGTTAAACATCATTTACACATGGCCACGTTTGAAAGATATCTGATGGACATGCCAATCAGGGATTTCTTCATTTTAAATCATCAGAAGATGGCTGTCTCCGTATGGTCTTTCTGGCCAACTCTAGACTCAAGAAGGTCAAACCACGATTATGTTTAATCATCTGTGGTTTGATTTGGAAAAGGAAAAGTATGCTGCTGGGAGGGGGAACATTGACTGTGATCCTCTTAATTTGGAAGAACGTGCCCTGTCCATCAAAGTGAAGATGTCTCCACTCTTTTGATATTGAAAGGCTGTTTTGATATTCATACAGCAATGGAAGAATCTTTGTAGGGAAATTTGTAGGTTTTCCAATTCTGGAGGTTTTTAAGAGGTTTTTTACTGTCTTCAAGCTTTATCCAAACTACCCAGAGAAGCTCTAACTCAGGGATCTCCAACCTTGGAAACTTTAAGACTTGTGGATTTCAACTCCCAGAATTCCTTAAAGCCAGCAAAGCTGGCTAAGGAATTCTGGGAGTTGAAGTCCACAAGTCTTAAAGTTGCCAAGGTTGGAGAGCCCTGCTTCTAACTGGTTGAACCAGAGCTCTCCACAAAGTTTTCTAATTAAGCAGGAATTTGTCTCTTCAGAGAAGGGATGAAGCAATGAATAATCACGCAATCTTGAGGACTGTATAATTGCTTTTCCTGAAGGATGCAAAGGGCTAAGCTAGATGAACTCTGGGTACCCCCTCCTATTGCACTATCCTATGTTCTAAAGGTGCTTTTTTTTCCCCAGGAGGCAACTGGACTTTCTTGTTTTTTCTTTGAAAGACATTTTGCTTCTCATCCAAGAAGCTTCTTCAGCTCTGACAGGATAATGGGGAATGGAAGGAATTATATTCCTTGCAGAATCTATATTCTGCATTTTCTGAATTTATATTCCTTCCATTCCCCACTATCCTGTCAAAACTGAAGAAACTTTTTTGGATGAGAAGCGAAATGTCCTCAAAAGAAAAAAAACAAGAAAGTCCAGTTGCCTCCTGAAAAAAAAGCACCTTTGGGACAACATTTACCTGGGTGACTGAGAATCTCTACATACTTTCACCAACCTACGTTTCTATCATCCATGACATATTAACGCAAGAAATTCAGGCATGCAATAAAGAAAGCAGAGGAAGATTTTTAAGCATAGAGCAAAGAATAGGAAGACTAACAATTAAAACATCATTTAAACATACCGAGAGTAAGAAGGCCAGACAGGGCGTTGGTTGGACTGTTAAAGATAAGAGGATTGTTTAAAATGTGTGTAGGAAGGATAAGGAAATTTAAGGAAGGTTGATGAGTTCTTTGCGTGTTTTCACACTGGAGGATGTGACATAACTGCTTGTAGGGCCTTTTTCAAATTCCAAAGAAATACGGTTTTATTATGCCTGTCAAGATCTCAGCTTTGGCATCTTTAGCTGTTATTCAAACCCAAATAACCAGGACCAAATAGATGTTTTATGTGCTCGGACGCGTACAAGTTTAGGTGGGGACAGGACAAGTTTGTCCTGTACATTCTCCCATGCATTTTATGAATTCCTTGCGGCTTCTTAAAAAACAGGGCAGCGAAATTCAGTGTGTTTTCTCGCTAATGATCAAGGGGTCACGTGCAGAAACGTTTTTCAAAATTTGGAATGGAGCCTAAATCCATACAAACACAGACGAACACCCTCTCGTGTTTTAAAGTTTTGGGGGTGAAAAAGAGCCTCTACTTCAAACATTGCAAGAAGCAGCTTTCAAAAACTTTGGCCCAAATCCAGGAGTCCGTTCGCAGCATGTTATCATTTTTAGCCAGATGCTTGTTCTTTTTCAGACAGCATTGGCCTGTTTTAATTTTTATGACCTGGTTTTGGACGGTAATAAATTATTCACTGCTTCATCCCTTCTGTGAAGAGACAAATTCTTGAGGTTCCTGCTTGATTAGGAAAAATCCGTGGAGAGTTTTTGTTTAGCCAGTTCAGCTTCTCCGGGAAGTTTTGATAAAGATTGAAGACAGTGAACGGAAAAACAACAATAGATTTTTGCAGGCTCCATATTTGGAGTTGAAGAATGAGGCTCACATGAGATTTGGATGCAACCGTGACAAGATTCTAGTCCACAATGCTGTTGCAGTGGAGATTTCTAAATTATATCAGCAATGAAATCCCCATATCTAGAGGTAGCATATATAGGTAGTCCTCAACTTGCGACAGTTGCTTAGTGACCATTTGAATTTCCAACGGATACCATGAAAGGTACCTATGACCCAGTTCCAAAGGCCGCCCCCTCAGTCATGTCAATGTATTTGGGGCACTCAGAAACTGGCTTTGATGTCTGTGATTTATATTTTTGCTTTAAAAATGGCACTTACTTCTGGTTTCCAACAAAAACACTCCATAGTGAATAATGGGGTGTTTTTGGTGATGGGGTGTTTTGCTTAATGGCTATGGATTCATTTAACAATCACTGTGTTCGCTTAACATCCTGCTCAGGGGCGGGTTCCTAATTTTTTTTACTACCACTCTGTGGGCGTGGCTTATTTTGTGAGTGTGGCTTGCCAGCCATGTGACCGGGTAGGCGTGGCTTGCTGGCCATGTGACCGGGTGGGTGTGGCTTCTCAGACTGCTGAAGGGAGGGGAACTGAGATAGGTCCTGCCGCCCATTCCCCCTCCCCTCAGCATCTCAAGAAGCCTCAAACATGCAAAAATGCCTGGGATCATCACCGTGTGTTCGTAGCTTCTCGGACTGCTGAAGGGAGGGGAATGGAGATAGCTCCTGTCGCCCGTTCTTTCAGCGTCTCACGTGCTCCCTCAGCCATCCTCCCCTGCTTGGACTCACTGTGGGGTAGGAAGGCAGTGCATGCACAGTGCCGGAAGCTCGGCTTCTGGGCATGCGCAGAAGAAAATTTTAAAAAACTTTTTTTTTTAATGGCGGCGCCCAGGTGCCGGCAACTGACCGCACCAGTACTGTGACGTCACCAGCGGGCCACTACCGGTGCTATAGAGTGGACCGCACCAGTAGGAACCCACCACTGATCCTGCTGGGGGAAAAGGCCATAAACACAGGTCCAGTCATCTGGTGACACACTAATTACCATCGTGACTTATAAGCATAATGTGCAGGCCGCGTTACGGTTATAAGTCGGGGACTACCTGTAATTATAAATTGGGGATGGCCAGATTAATACTATCAAGTTGTTTTCAATTCCTGGCAGTCCCATAAATAGATTTCCCCCACCCCCATGATGATCAACTTCTATCTTGTTTTTTTCTGGTCTCTCAACAGATACTTACTGATTTTTGTTCGCTTAACAACCAAAGCCAAAAAAAAAGTCATAACACCAAGTCTGTCACATGATGACTCACTTCACGAGTAACCATGACTTATGATCATACTAGGTAGACTCCATGATCGTCAAAAATTAAAAAAAACTGTACTTAAAAGGCTGAGGTATCTTAACCTGGTTCTTCAGCACTTCCAACAGTGTTGCCATTGCCGCTGTAGCTGAGTCCATCCACCTCATTCCTAGTCATCCCCTTCTTCTCTTTCTTTCCGTCATTCCCGCCATTATGGACTTTTCAAGAGATCTGGGCAATTGATTGATTGATTGATTATTGGCCATCCTCTTGGTGTCAAGTCTTGGATAGCCCAGACGGACATTGTCCAGGCTGACTTGTCCCCAATCTGACCCTGTTCCAATCATGGATGCATCCTCACTATAACTGTCCATCTTGCTTCTCTTCTTCTTTTTCTTTCCATCTTTTCCACCATTGTGGTCCTCCTCAGAGGACCACAATGCAATAAGTGCAATGCGCTAAGTCTTTGCATTGAATGATTACCTGCCATCCAATATGTGGTGTCCAACGTAGATCGAACTTGACAATCTGTCTTCAAGACTTGCAATGATGCACTCGCTGCCACCGTAACGGAGTCTGCTTGTCCTCTTCTGCTGGTTGTCCTCCTCTTCTTCTCTTTCTTTCCATCTTCCTCAGCATTATGGACTTCTTAAGGGATCTGAGTTTTTCCCCTGATTGATGAGTTCTGTTGCAGACTGAGTTGGAATGGTCCTTGGAGGTCATCTAGTCCAACCCCCTACTCAAGCAGGAAATCCTATACCCTTCTGGACAAATGGTTGTCCAATCTCTTCTTGTAAACCTCCAGTGATGGAGCATCAAACACCATGACATCAAACCGAGGTTTACGTTCTAATTCCTGCACGGAGTGTAAATTGTTTTCTATGTTTGCAGTTTCCTGGTAATCTTTTTTTTTTTGTTTGTTTTTTTGTTAATCACAAAGTATATAAAAACAGCTGCTACTACATAGGGTGTCTGTTTAAACAGATGCCAATGGGAACATCCTCTTCCAGTGTGTATAGCAAACAGGAACTTGGTATTGTTTTTAGCGATAGGAGGATTGTTCTCCTACGGTGAATTGGCCTTGGCCCTAACCTTGACAATGCATATAACAGAGCAATTATAATATAGCCTGATTCACATTATTTAACTCAGAAAACAGACTGAGAAAAGAGGAGCCATCATTTGTGGCGTGAAAACTTTTGCAAAGATTTGTGCTGATGATACAACCAAACAGGAGCTCAAAAGTGTGCAAGAATGATTTTAAAGATCAGTCATGCCGATGGTGCTGAGGATCGCAGAGTTTTCAATTCAATCTTTGAAATTTAACAGAGCAACAGAGTTGGAAGGGATCTCAGAGGTTTTCTAGTCCAAACCCCATCCTATCAATTCTTGAAAAGCTCCAGTGTTTTGAGATTTGATTCAACAGTTGATTCAGTCAATGTGCTCACATTGAAGTGGATTTGTGAAAAACAGCTGTGCACTGCGGATAGAATAGAATTGAACAGAATATAATTTTTTATTGGCCAAGTCTGATTGGACACACAAGGAATTTGTCTTGGTGCATAAGCTCTCAGTGTACATAAAATGAAAGATACGTTAGTCAAGAATCTAGATGCAAACTAGGTAGCAAGAGGTTTCTGATTGTGCAAGGTATCGGCCAGTGGAACAGACTGCCACATGACATGAAAGAGGATTAGTGGCTGAAGGACTTCACAACGAGACTGGAAAATCCTCTGTTCGAAGGGCTCTAACCCAAGTTTACTCCAACACGCTCAGTTTTCGGTATCGGTAGTTCACTTAACGTGGTTTTTAAACGAAATTGGCTTCCCTGCTGACTTTGCTTGTCCGAAAGTCACAAAAAGGGTTTTACATAACCCTTGGTCATTAATTGGGACAGTTGTTAACTGTCTGATTTTTGATCATATGATCATGGGAATCCTGCAATGGGTGTAAAGTGTGAAAAACGGTCATATCACTTTTTCAGTGATAAAACATGATAAAACTTTGCCGCAGTAAACTGGAATGGACACTAAATGAACAGTTGCAAGTCGAGGACTATCTGTACCACTCTATAATGCCTTGGTAAGGCCACACTTGGAATACTGAATTCAGTTTTGGTCGCCACGATGTAAAAAGGATGTTGAGACTCTAGAAAGAGCGCAGAGAAGAGCAACAAAGAGGATTAGGGGACTGGAGGCTAAAACATATGAAGAACGGTTGCAGGAACTGGGTATGTCTAGTTTAATGAAAAGAAGGATCAGGGGAGACATGACAGCAGTGTTCCAATATCTCAGGGGTTGCCACAAAGAAGAGGGAGTCAAACTATTCTCCAAAGCACTTGAGGGTAGAACAAGAAGCAATGGGTGGAAACTAATCAAGGAGAGAAGCAACTTAGAACTAAGGAGAAATTTCCTGATAGTTACAACAATTAACCAGTGGAACAATTTGTCTCCAGAAGTTGTGGGTGCTCCAAAACTGGAGGTTTTTAAGAAGAGACTGGATGGCCACTTGTCTAGAATGATATAGGGTAGTGATGGTGAACCTTTTCGGTACCGTGTGCTTAAACCATAACGCACGTGCACCGGAGCCCAGAAACCGGAAGACCAGCTGGCGATGGTGTGCGTGCCCACAGAGAGAGATCTGCGTGCCACCTCTGGCACACATGCCATAGGTTCGCCAGCATGGATATAGAGTCTCATACTTGAGCAGAGGGTTGGACTAGAACAGTGATGGCGAACCTTTTTTTGGTTCACGTGCCAAAAGGGTGTGTGTGCGCGTGCTAGTGCATGCGCACGTGCCCACACCCATACCCTCCCCCCACGCATGCATACACACACACCCGCCCTGCTCCCTGTGGGTGTGCACAACCTCCCCCCACCCCCGCGCATGTGCACAGGTCTCACTGAAGCCTGGGACGGTGAAAAACGGCCCAATGGACAAACTGGAAGTTCGGAAAAATTGACTTCTGGTTTGCCCGTTGTGCTGTTTTTCGCACTCTGGAGGCTACAGGGAAGCTTCCTGAAGCCCCGAAGTGCGAAAAACAGCACAACGGGCAAACCGGAAGTCCGTTTTTCCAAACTTCCGGTTTGCCCATTAGGCCGTTTTTTGCATTCTGGGGCTTCAGGAAGCATCCCTGAAGCCTCCAGAGGGCGAAACAGCCTTCCCCGAGCCCTAAAATCAGCTGGCCAGTGCGCACATGCGCGCTGGAGCTGACATAGGGCAGCGCCTCACGTGCCCTCTGATATGGCTCCGCGTGCCATAGGTTCACCATCACTGGACTAGAAGATCTCCAAGTTCCCATTCAACTCTGTTGTTCTGTAAACTTTGTGCGCATTTGAGACAACGGTTTTGTCACACCAGTAATCCAAATAGAATTTTTCAAACAGGATTTTCCTAAACAGGCAAAAGTTCTCTGTTATGATTTATGAATTAACTCTAGAAATAGCTTGAAAATGCTTTCTCTGGATAACCTGTCACCCTAAAACTGGGCTGGATGGATTTTACTTTCAGAAAATCTCAGCCTTCAGAATGTTGGGGGAGCCCAGGGTGTGTTTTCTGTCAAAACAGTCAAGATGGCAGCCATGAAGCCCCTCCCCTTTTTCCCTGAGCTTCAATTGTGCAGATGTATCAGCCATCTTGACTTTTTTGACCTCGCTCCCCTCTACAGCCACCCCTAATCGGGTTTTGGATTTGTTTTGTGTGTTCTGGTTTCCTGAAGAAGAAGAAAAGAGAGAGAAGAGAAAAGGTCCATTTTTTTTCATATTAAGCCTTCTTTTTTTATTTACATCGACACATAATATTCCCTACATTCGCTTTAAGTCTACAATAATGGGGGAAAGGAAGATCCAGGAAGCACCACTTACATTATACACAACAGTCTTGCAATCTTTTTTTAACGCACCCGTGGCAGCTCTGGGGGAGGGGGAGAATTTTAATCTTACTGAGATAAGACGTTCAAGATGAAATCTGACCGAAAAAAATGCAGAGGCAGCCCTACTGCGGTTCTGAAACTTAAGGCACAGAAAGGAGCATATAATTTAGTTTTTTCCTATCTTGTCCCTTCTCAAAATCAAGGGTGGCTCCACCAAATTACTTTCCTTTCCCAGAAAAAGTGCCTCTCACACCTACTGAGCCCACGAAAGAATTTACCAATTCTTTTCTTTGAGCATTTTATTCCTACAGCCAGCCAGCGAGAGGATTATAACTTTGCTTCTGTAATAAAAATGGAATCGCTTTGATGCCAAATTAGGTCTCCAATCGCGCACCCCCAAAATTCCCAGCATTTATTCGGACTATCAGTTGATTTATCTGTAAAATATGTCAACATTTGCATGGTGATGAAGGAAAATTGGTAGTTTATGGCATAATTCCCGTTATCAACTTCATCACTACAGTAAAGTTGGGGCAGAGATTATCCTGGATAGTGTTTCTCAACCTTGGAAACTTTTAAGATGGGTGGACTTCAGCTCCCAGAATTCCCTAGCCTACCTGACTAGACTTCAATTCCCAGAATTCCCCAGTCAGCATGAGTCGACTTCATTATTTGAACTAGGGAATTCTGGGAGTTGAAGTCCACACATCTTAACGTTCTCATGGTTGAGAAACACCGCCTCATGTACGGAGAGCAACTCCGGTATGATCTATTCAAATAGAAACCACTGTTTCTCCACGGGGATAAAATAATAAATAGACCGCAGACATTTTATTTCCAGAACACAGAACTATAGGGCCAGAACTGTCTTGGCAAACTACATTTTGAGTCTAAAAAGGCAAGCTTCGGTTACAGAAATTAAAAGAAGAGATGGCCCTACCGGTTTAGTTCTCTAGTAGCCGAGAGTTCCAAAGACTGAATAGATGACAATTCAATCATCTTTTTAAAAAAAAATAAAAGAAAGAAAAGAATCGGCAGTGATGTTTTTTTTTGTTCCAAACTATTTTGGGCTACCCAAAAGAAATATCCTTGGGAACCAGAGCTTAATTGCTCTTTTTTTTTTTTGTTTTGTTTAATTTCAGCTTCCTAGCTTTAAAATGGACACAAAGATTGTTGTCATCGTGGTTTTTTTAAAAAAAACAAGAAAGTGGGCTGCTATCGGTATTGTTCAACCAATATAATCACAGGATGTGGCAGGGATTCAGCAACGGAATTTGATGGGATGTCGACAGATTTACGGCTCTTTTTTTCTTGGTTCAGGGTGACCTTCTCATTTCCAAACATTGGAGGCTCAAAGGAGAAGCCACCTTTGTAGAAGCCACAAGGAGGGGTACGAGGAGTCCACAACGAAGGTCCATTGGTGGGTTTGCATCTGATCGGGCCGGGGACGAGAAACGCCCGGGTTCCCTCTGGGGGTGAAGCCTGGTTTTGCTGGAAGAAGTCGGTCACAAGATGGGGTCTATGCCATTCCAGATGACCATGGCCCCCTTCCACCTGAAAGACCCAAAGAGGCAGAGATTCATTTTGGTGGTGGTCCCAAAAGCTGTTCAACTGGAACAATTTCTGTAAAGCTAGACTCAAGAAATGCTTAAAACGGGCAGGTGTTTGTAAGGGGTTGCTGGTTTTAGTCAAGAAGCAGAAGGGAGATACGAGTAGTCCTTGATTTACGAACCACAATTGAGCCCAAAATGTATGCCGTTAAGTGAGACAGTTGTGAAGTGAGCTCTGCCCTGTTTTACAACCTTTCTTGCCACAGTGGTTAAGTGAATCATTGCAATTGTTAAGTTAAGAAGCACGATTGTTCAGTGAATCTGGATTCCCCCTTGACTTCGCTTGTCAGAAAGTCGCAAAAGGGGATCATGTGACCCCGGTGGGACACTGCAACCGTCATAAATATGAATCAGTTGCCAAGCGTCTGAATTTTGATCACATGATTACGGAGGTGCTGCGATGGTCGTAAGTATGAAAAACGGTCATAAATCGCTTTTTTCAGTACCGTTGTAACTTCTAACAGTCCCTGAATGAACTCTTGCAGGTCGAGAACTACCTGAATATTGTGATATCATTTTAAAAAAAAAAAACCAGGAAAACCACTCAATTGTGAGGGAGGGTTGTGTGCCCCACAGGCTGTTTCTTGTGGGCAGCAATTCTTGGACTGCCTATGGGACTCCCCGCCACTCTGTCATCCCACAGTCACTCCAAGAAGTGTGCAACAAAAGAAATGCACCCTCTAAATGAGCCCTCATATACAGGTAGTCCTCGACTTATGACGATCGCTTAGCGACTGTTCCAATGTACCCACCTGCAGGCTAGAGACACGGATTTGAAGTTCCGACAATCAGGATCTCCCCTGTGGCCACATGACCGAATCCTGCGCGCTCAGCACTCAGACCGCCCCTTAGAGGCGTTTGCAGCATCCCGCAGTCACATTTTACGATGGTTTTACCAAAAACTGTTACAGCCTCAAACCTTCACAGCTGCAATCTGAAATTGTCTACTGTGGACCTCACCCCATTCTTAAGAGGTCCGTAAAGGAGGCATGCATAAGCGCACCAGCGTGCCTACCGTCCCTGTCTTACTGTCCCCATTTATCTGTATTTACTTCCTTTGTTCATGTTTATGTTCACGCCTGTATTTGTTACCTTGTACCTGTTTGAAAAACAAATAAATAAAATAAATAATAAATAATAAAAACCAGCATCTATTCCCAGTTTTCAGCAAAACAAGTAAACAACTGGTTCGCTTAACAACCGTGGCATTTGCTTTACAACTGTAATATTCACTTAGCTGCAAAAAAGATCATATAGATGGGCTGGTCTCCACCACAACAGTCATAAGTCAAGGACTACCTGTAATTTTAAACACACACACACACACACGATCCTCCCAAGGTTTGTTCTTTGGATGAAAACACACGATATAAATCTATTAAAGAACCAAAGCCAAAAGTATACATATATATATTTGCACACTGTGTTCCTGCCTGGCCAGTCCTCTCTTGCATGGACTGGAAGTATTAAACCCACCCCTTGGCCTCTGCAGAATCCATGATGGCGTTGCACGTCTCAGCAAGTCTGTTTTACGATTTAGTAAGGCCAAGCCTCTGGAGGGAACCAAGCCTCTGGAGGGAACAACTAACTGTCATTTAACAGCCCAGCTTCTGTGTCTCGACCGGGACAATAGGACTTAGTCGGCATCTCCTAATTGGCGCCCTTCGCCTGCAGGATGGAGGCTCCTAACAGCCCCAACTGACTGTTCTCTTAACAAGCCCACCATTCATGCTTATTTATGGCCCCAGCTTCAAACAGAGCCAAATTGACTAACGCTATTGAAATCTTTCTTGGGAAGCAGAGAGAGAGGCAGAAAGTGGGGCAGGAGAACCCAGCTTTCTGGAACAATATTGCTCGCCACCTTAACTGAACCCTAGAGACCCTCTGAAGATACAGCGGCATCGAATTCAGCTGCAGTGATTTCCCCCTCCCGGCTTGGTCACTTCTAATTTTAAAAAGTGACAGAAAGCTGCAAAAAGCTCAGGTCTCTGTCTGAACCAGAGGTGAAATTCTACAGGTTCGGCCCGGTCCGGGCGTACCGGTAGCAGCGGCTGCCGGTGGTTCGGAGAACTGGTAGCGGCAACAGCGCAAGGCTCTGCCCACCCGCCCGGATGTCGCCATTTTCTTTTTTTTAACCCTCTGCACATGCGCAAAGCGTTCTGTGCATGCGCAGAGGGTAAAAAAGCACACGCAAGAGCAGAGCGCGCGCGCGCATGAAGCATGCACATTTGAACCAATAGGGAAGGTAAGTAGATTTCACCGCTGGCCTCTGAACCCTCATGACTGTTGTAGGAGACGCTGTACACGATTATCGTGTTTGTATCGGACTGTGATTTATTTCTTCTGGAAAAAGAGGACTTTATTTTTCGGGCAAATAGAAGGAATGCAGAAATAATTCAGCTACTTGGCATAGATTATTTCTTTTTTTTTAACTAAAGCCAAACATATCAGCCTTATAAAGCATGCCGTTTTTTGTTTTTAAATAATAATAATAATAATAATAATAATAATAATAATAATAATAATAATAATAATAATAATAATAATAATAATAATAATAATAATAATAATAATAATAATAATAACTTTATTAGAATTTTAAAGCAAAAGGTAAAAAATAATAAGAACAAATGCTGAGAATGAAAAGGAAAAGGAAAAGGAAAGAAGCAAAGAACAAAGGTTCAGAAATCAAAGAGAAAGGGAATATTAAAAAAATGATATCTGATTTTCTTTTGGAGAAACCAATGGAACAGAAGTTGCCTTCAGAAGTTGTGGGAGCTTAATCACTGGAGGCTTTCAAGAAGAGACTGGACTGCCATCTGTCAGAAATGGTGTAGGCAGGTATCCTGCTTGGGCAGAGGGGGGGTTGGACTAGATGACCTACAAGGTCCCTTCCAACTCTGTTAATCTGATCTGATCTTTTACAGCAGCCATAAGTATAGTAAATTTATACAAACCTAACTTTGTGGTTACAACATTGTTTATCTCTTTTCTACAATCTCGTTTTTTCTCTAATCGTGAAAACCATATAGAATTTCACTTTTTTCTATTTCGTACAAAAAAATCAATAAGTCAGCATGCATGGACTTCAACTCCCAGAATTCCCCCGCCAGAATGTGTGAACATCAATCCCAAAACTGATCCCTTTAACTCCCAAAATTCCCTGGGCAGCATATATGGACTTCAATACCCAGAATTCTCCAGGGCTCTTGAAATTCCCTAGCTATCATGTTCAGAGTTCAATTCCCAGAATTCCCCAAAAGTTCCCTAAAGGGAGGGAAAAAAATACACAAAGTGAAATTTATCTGGTTTTATCAAACGCTGCTAGGAACCATCAGCCATCAAATATATTTTTATTTTTCCCTTTAGGCCTGCCTTGGTGGGAATTTTTATGGAAGATAACATTTATTGTCCCTGGAAACAAATCTTTGCATTGCACAGATTTGAATTCAAGCAGGGTGGATAAAAATCGGATTTTTAAAAAATTTAAAACAGATTTTTTTTATTTAAATCAGATGTTTTTATTTTTATCAAATTTATTTTAATAAAATGCTTTTGGAGTAAAAAATCTATCTAAAGATAGTTTTCTATTTAAGATACATTAATAATTGAGTTTATTCAGCATGAAATGGAGCTTAGTTATGTAGCATGAGGCTGTATATTCTGCAATATTTACATGGTAAACTCATTCAATGAATCCAAGCTCTGCAAGCTAAGATAACATGCATTCACACAATTTCACAGTGACCATGAGATAAATCATAAAACAAAGTTCAGGAATATTCCTTTATCCCATTGCTTTGCAAATCTATGTACACTACAAACTGTATGATTGTTTGAAGATAAATGCATCTGTACCACCAGGCTCTTAAGTGTGAGGAAGAAGGGCAAGCAGTAAAAATGAAAGTGAAACCTAGTATTAAAGAGCACCTGATATTTCAGATCCATCATGGAGGCGCCTGTTATCAGGCATCCACTCCAGGGGCGGGTTCCTAATTTTTTTACTACCACTCTGTGGGTGTGGTTTATTGTGTGGGTGTGGCTTGCCAGCCATGTGACAGGGTGGGCGTGGCTTCTCGGACTGCTGAAGAGAGGGGAATGGAGATAGCTCCTGCCACCCGTTCTTTCAGCGTCTCACGCGCTCCCTCAGACATCCTCCCCTGCTTAGACTCACTGTGGGGTAGGAAGGCAGCACATGCGCAGTGCCGGAAGCTCAACTTCTGGGCATGCGCAGAAGAATTTTTTTAAAAAAATAAAATAAATTTAAAAATGGCGGCGCCCAGGCACCGGCAACCGACCGCACCAGTACTGTGACATCATCAGTGGGCCGCTACCGGTGCTATAGAGTGGACCGCACTGGTAGGAACCCACCACTGATCCACTCACTCACCTGCTGCCCGCCATGTCCCTCACCTTTTTGTGTCACTGCCGCATCACCAGCCGCCCCATTAAAGTGAATGGGACAGTCGGTGAGTCAACAGCGGGTCAGAGGAGGAGCCGCTGAGGGACAGAGATGACAGTTGCTCTTCAAAAAGTATGTTTTAAATTGAGTCGATTT
The DNA here is from genome assembly GCA_023053685.1 of Diadophis punctatus similis. Classification (NCBI taxonomy): domain Eukaryota; kingdom Metazoa; phylum Chordata; class Lepidosauria; order Squamata; family Dipsadidae; genus Diadophis; species Diadophis punctatus. The sequence continues at coordinate 1,975,525 of JALIGW010000044.1, read as the reverse complement.
AAATCAGGCCTTTTTACTAGTGATTTAAATCGCGATTTAAATCGACTCGATTTAAATCAAATCCACCCTGAATTCACGCAAGATGAATGCTAACTAACAGAGGCAGGTCTTCATTTTTGGGGGGTTGCCGCTTTTTCGAATCCAGGATTGAGAAAAATAAACAAAAACATAAGTAGCTCTTTCTGGATAGAGTAGAGTTAACGCAAGGTTATTTCCTCCACTGGAGACAGAAAACAAGGAAGGATTAAGAGGACAAGACCAGTCATCCTTCGGGCAACGAAATGTATTTGCCCGACCCAAAAAAAGATAAAGGAAACCCACATTCCATTCTCTCTTCCATCTTAATTCAACTTCTTAAGCATATCAACTTCTTAAGCATATTTCGGAGAGGTGGATTAACAGGGGCGGCCAAGGACCTGAAGCCAAGCAGCCTTAAAGGAATTTTAAGGTGCTAATGACCTTGCAATGGTGAGACTGGAGCCCAGGAGAAATATTTCTAAAAGGTTATCATTCATAAGGAGATCAAAAATTAAAGTTTCCCCAGGCTGGGTCCGCAGACATTCCAAGTACTGTTGTGAAAGAAAAACAGCCCGTTATTTTTTTAAAAAAAAATCCATTCTGCAATCTACAAGCTCCGGAGACCGTTATGAAATTTATTATATTTCCCCCCCCCCCCCCCACTAAATCAGCCGCGACCGCTAAACGCCTCAGCAATTTTTTTCCCCCTCTTCCCCTTGTAGGATTTTAAATAAAAAAAATTGTCAGGAAATAATTGACAATAGAGGTGATTGGAGCCATGCAGTTGCCATAGAAGCCAATTATTTTTTTTTAGCTAGAGAGTCTGCTGTATATATCTTTAATGTATATGGGGATTTAGAATGAAGGAAAAAGATCTATTTATCTGCACCCACGTTTGCAAGGGAGGGGGGGAGGCCTGGAAAGCAAGAAGGGACTTGTGATTGTGTGACCTACATCGATGCTGCGCGCTGGTACAAAGGGACACGGCTTTAACTGAATAGATGCAACAGTATAGTAATTGTATAGTAGTACGCTACAGAACAGAACGGAACGGAACGGAGCAGAACAGTAAGGTCATAGAAACCACATTGCATTTATTAATTGCCCAAAGGTACGTGACTTTTGAAGAAGAAAAAAAGGAAAAAAGAAATACAGATAGTCTTCGACTTACGACCACAATTGAGCCCAAAATTTCTGTTGCTAAATGAGACGTTTGTTAAATGAATTTTGCCCCATTTTACGACTTTACTAAATGAGCTGTTGTAAGTCAAGGACTACCTATAGTAGACCACAGAAAAGAAATTCTGCAGAAGGGCATGGAATCCACATTGGAATCCACAGACACACAGACACACACACACACACACACACACACACACACACACACACACACACACGGACACAAAAACATAATGAAATTACTCAAGCAAAGAACAAAGAAGAGGGGAAGAGAAGAGCAAAAAAGATTATTATGGGACTGGAGGCTAAAACATACGATGAATGATTGAGGGAACTAGACATGTCTACTCTAAGAGGACTAGGAGGGACACAATAGCAGTGTTCCAATATTTGAAGGCTTGTCACAAAAAAGAAGGGGTCAAATTATTCTCCAAAGCCCCTGAAGGCAGGAGAAGAAGCAATGGATAGAAACGAATCAAGAAGAGAACCAACCTTCACCAGGTTCGCCTGGTGCACCAATTGCGACCCTACTTGGAGAGGGAGGCACTACTCACAGTCACTCACGCCCTTATCACCTCACAGCTGGATTACTGCAACGCGCTCTACATGGGGCTACCCTTGAAGAGTATTGACCTTTAAAGCCCTACATGGCTCAGGGCCAGGTTATCTTCGGGACCGCATCCTGCCGTATACCTCCCTACGACCGCTGAGGGCCCACAGAGTTGGTCTCCTCAAGGTCCCATCGACCAAGCAATGCCGGTTGGCGGGGCCGAGGGGGAGGGCCTTCTCTGTGGGAGCTCCCTCCCTTTGGAACCAGCTTCCTCCAGAGATCAGGACTATCCCCACCCTGCTGGACTTCCGGAAAGCAATAAAAACTTGGCTCTTCCGGCAGGCGGGGTGAAAGTGAGACCAACCAGACCAGATATGGGTCTCCCCCCCTGGTTATGAATGCTAGATGTTTTTTAACTTTTGTAGTTTTTAATTGTTATGATTTTATATTGATAAATGGATTTGACATGTTGTGAGCCGCCCAGAGTCCCCCGGGAGTTGGGCGGCATACAAATCTATTTAAATAAATAAATAAATAAATAAATAAACCTAAATTACGGAGAAACTTCCTAGCAATGAGAGCAAACCATCCAGAAGTTGTGGGTGCTCCATCACTGGAGGTTTTTAAGAAGAGACTAGACAGCCATTTGTCTGAAGTGGTGTAGGGCCTCCTACTTGAGCATGGGGCTGGACTAGAAGACCTCCAAGGTCCCTTCCATCTCTGTTGTTCTGTTAAGCTAAACCGGGGGGGGGGGGGAGAAACTGGCACTTACTTCGTCCGAATGCAATGCTCCAAAGGGGAAACAAGGTCATTCTCTGGGTTTTCCACATAAGGCTGTGAGGTATCTGTGGAGAAAAGGAAGGCTAGCATTCATTGTCATCAATTAACGATCCCATTTTGGCCCCTCTGCCGACAACGACATGGAGACGGACGGCGGAATTCACCGCTTCCTCATTTAGAGGAAACAAGGATGACGACTGGAATATCAGCGGTTATGAATCTGGACAGATATACGTATATAATCCTGGACTTAACAACAGCTCATTTAGTGACTGTTCAAAGTTACGACGGCACTGAAAAAAGCCGCTTACGACCATTTTTCACACTTAACGACCGTTGTGGCATCCCCATGGACACACGATTAAAATTCAGACGCTTGGCAACTGGCTCGTATTTATGACGGTTGCCATGTCCCGGGGGTCACGTGATCCCCTTTTGCGACCTTCTGACAAGCAAAGCCAATGGGAGAAGCCAGATTCGCTTAACGACCGTGTGACTAACTCCACGACTGCAGTGATTCACTTAACACGTGCGGCAAGAGCCGAGATGGCACAGTGGTTAAATGCAGCGCTGCAGGCTACTGCTAGTTCAGCAGTTCGGCGGTTCAAATCTCACCAGGCTCAAGGTTGACTCAGCCTTCCATCCTTCTGAGGTCGGTAAAATGAGGACCCAGATTGTTGGGGGCAATAGGCTGAACTCTGTAAACCGCTTAGAAAGGGCTGTAAAGCACTGTGAAGCGGTATATAAGTGCTATAAGTGCTAAGAAAAGTTTTAAAACGGGGGGCAAAACTCACTTAACAAATGTCTCACTTAGCGACATAAATATTTTTTCTCCACAATATCCATACACATGTCAATGCCTATACCTTGAAATATATCAATAACATAATTACACATTTCTATATATTCAGTCATAATGCAATATCCTATTTTTGCACCTACATTGTGCTGTTATCAGTCTGTTTTTCTTGTTTCCTTTATACTCCCCTCCCTCTATCTCCATCTCTTCCATCTACCTTCTTACTCCTTCTCTCCCCCTTCCTCCTTCCTCTTCCTCCCTCTAAACCTTTCCCAGAAAGTGACTCTAGTCCTAATACCTCTAATATTTAACAGACTGACATCATATTACCATACATCTTTAAATTGTCGGTGTCCCTTCTAAACTCATTATTTTTTATATCATATCTATACCCATTACCCTTTAATCTAGGTATATACTATTAATCTAATGCTGCCTCCCCAAAATAGTAATTTTGTCATCTGGGTTACCCCCATTTATTCTCCATTTTCTTTTCTTTTAGTCGTTCCAATTCAATTTCTACATATATTCATTTTCTATCCAATCATAAAACTTCATCCACACATTATAATATTCTGATAGATTTCAATACTTCGATGGTTCCTTCTGGTTTTATTTCCTTGGGCTCCAAGATCGCTGCAGTCGTGAAATTAAAAGATGCTTGCTCATCGGGAGGAAAGCTATGGCAAACCTAGCCAGCAAATCAAAAAGCAGAGCCACCACCCTTGCTGACGAAGGTCCATATAGTCAACCCTGACTGAAGCCATTTTGGCACTCTGGTTTTCCCAGGAATCATGAATGGCCGTGAGAGATGGACCATAAGTGAGGCTGAGCACTGAAGAACTGTCGCTTTTGAATTGTGACGATGGAGAAGGCTCTTGAGGGACCCTTGGACTTCAAGGAGACCCAATCAGTCCGTGTCCCAAAGGTGCTTTTTTCAGGAGGCAACGGGACTTTCTGATTTTTTTTCTTTGAAGACGTTTCGCTTCTCATCCAAGAAGCTTCTTCAGCTCTGGCTGGATGGTGGGGAACGGAAGGATTTATACTCCTTGCAGACAGCTGGTCCTAAATCCTTCCATTCCCCACCATCCGGTCAGAGCTGAAGAATCTTCTTGGATGAGAAGCAAAACGTCTTCAAACAAAAACCAGAAAGTCCAGTTGCCGCTTGAAAAAAGCACCTTTGGGACAACCATGACCTGGAGGACTGAGAATCTCCATAGACCAGGGGTGTCAAATTCAAGGCCCGGAGCAGGATCTGGCTCACGGGGTGCTTAGATCTGGCCCGCGGGGCCGCTCTGGAAATAGCAAAGGACTGGCCCACGGTTGCCTCTGCCAGTGAAAACGGAGCTCCATTTTCACTGGCAGAGGGTTGCAGGAGGCAGTCACAGCCGAAAACGGAGCTTAGAAGCCTGTTTTCTCTGGCAGAGCGCTCAGGCCATCACAGGTACCCCCGACACGAGTGACGTTGAGCTGGCCATGCCCACCCAGGCCCCCCAAGGTTAAGGTGACCAGATTTTTTTTAAAGTGGGACACCATTGACGGGGGGTGGGTTTCTAGGGGAGCAAGACGGGAGGGGTCCGTCTCATCCTGCAGCTTTGTGCACCCCCCCCCCAAACACCCCCCCTTCATCGCAGCCGGGGTGGGTTCCTACTGGCGCAGGCTTACCTGTTCGTCAGCGTAGAGCCGATGGAACTGGTGGCGGTCGCGGCATGGGGCTTCTCCCGCCCGCTTCCCGCCCGGCTGGATGCCGCCATTTGGGTTATTTTGTCCTCTGCGCATGCGCAGAGGACAAAATAACCCGAATGGCAGCGTCCAGGCGTCCAGGGGAAGCGGGCGGGAAAACCCCGTGCCGCGACCGCCACCAGTTCCATCAGCTCTATGCCAAACGACTGGCCGGGCCGAACCGGCAGGAACTCATGGCACTTTGCATTACCCAAAAGAACAGATCTCCTTTGTTTATTTCATGGTTAAAAGGTGGGAATCCCTGAATAGAGATTTGCAGAAGCCCTAGAAACGATGGGATGTATCTCATTGAAGAGAAGAAATACAAAAGAAACGAACTAGGAAATTCAAATTAAAAAGCGGGACTTTTCTGAAACGACGCGGGACGCGGGACAAACTGCTAAAAAGCGGGTCTGTCCCGCCAAAAGCGGGACGTCTGGTTACCTTATCCAAGGTCAAACACAACCTTGATGCAGCCCTCAATAAAATCGAGTTTGACACTCCTGCCATAGACAATCAGCCAATGCTGAAGGAAACCAACCCTGGCTGGTAGGACAGATCCTGATGCTGAAGCTCAAATATTTTGATCACCAATTTTTTTTTTTTTAAAAAGAGAGGATTTCTTGGAGAAGACCCCGAGGCTGGGAAAGATTGGAAGGCGAAAGGAGAAGGGGGTTGCAGAGGAAGAAGATGGTTAGGTAGTGTCGTCAACGCAAGGTACACGAATTGGGCGGAGTCTGGGAGACAGTGGAGGACACTGGAGTGTCCTGGCGTGAAAAAAAATGGCCATGTCACCTTTTTCTATAAGACGCTTTTTCAGTGTCGTCGTAACTTTGAATGGCCACCAAACGGACTGTTGTAAGTCGAGGACTACCTGTAGCCTGTCGTAACTTTTAACAGTCACTAAGCGGTTATTAAGTGAGGACTTCCTGTAGTTTTCGTTACTTCAGCCGCTCTGTCTCCCCCTCCCACTCTCCCCGTCTCCTCACGATCCTCGGGGTTGTGCATAACCGAAGGCCGAGTTTGGCCAAGAAAGCATCTTTTGAAGACCAGGCCCGAAGGGTTGCCCCAAACCCAGGAAGAACAGGAGAAAAACAGCAAACCCCACCCCATTTCTTTCAAAACAAGTTATGCCCCCCTCCCATCCCCATCTACCAGGAGGTTGGGGAGAAAACAGACGGCATGGTTAGATCTGTGGGCGTCCTTGGAAAACAAAAATTTCAAGCTGCCAAGGATGACAACAGGCTAATGGGGCTCGCAAGGAAGACGGAAATGTCAGGCTCCGCAGCTCTGCAATTACACCGCGGAGGTGAGAAATAAACAGGAGGGCAGGGAGAAAAACAAGGGAACCTGACCGCAGAGCGACAGAGGAAAAACGGGCGAGACTGACGGCGTCCCGCACTGTAAATGCGACTGTTTTTGATAAAGGTCTTTCAAACAGGACTGCCTGTTCTGGAATTGCGAGCTAACGAACAGCGGAGGTTAAAAAAAAAATAAAAAATAAAGCTGCCTGAAATTTACTACAATGGACATTTCTTTAAAAAAAAATGTAATAGCTTGCCATTTTCCTGTATTTCAGTAAGTCCTCGAGTTAGCGACCGTGACTTACGAATTGGGAGAAGAACTTCCGCTGCTCAGCAAAGCAATGGTGGAGTCAGTCCAGCGCGGTTTCATTCGTTTTATTTATTTATTAAATGTTTATGACGCCCCCCCTCTCCGCTGTAAGGAGACTCCGGGGCTCCGTTTTATGACCTCTTTTTTTTTGCCACGGTGGTTAAGCAAGCCAGTGCAGTAGTTCAGTGAATTAACTGCCTGGTCTTTAAATGAATCCAGCTGCCCCCCCCTTCCCCCCTCCCCCGGTTGACTTTCCTGAGTTCCCGGGGTCATGTGATTGCCGTCTGGGTTCTTGGCAACAAATTCACATTTACGACGGGATTGCAGAGTTGTGTGGTCACGCGAGAGCGGCGTTTGCGACCCTATCCCAGCTGATTTCTCACAAGTCGGTGAGGAACTCAGGAGGATATTCACCCGTTGCGATCATGCAGTGTCTTGCTTAATGACTCTGGCGACTCTCTTAACAACTGTGGTTAAAAAGAAGCTGGTAAAACTGTGCGATGCCTCACTTAACAACCAAATAGCAATAGCAATAGCACTTAGACTTATATACCGCTTCATAGTGCTTTACAGCCCTCTCTAAGCGGTTTACAGAGTTCAGCATATTGCCCCCAACAATCTGGGTCCTCATTTTACCCACCTCTGAAGGATGGAAGGCTGAGTCAACCTTGAGCCGGTGAGATTTGAACAGCTGAACTGCTGAACTAGCAGTCAGCCTGCAGTAGCTGCATTTAACCACTGCACCAACTCGGCTCTTTAAATCACTTTAACTATAATTTTTTGGTCCCAACTGTATGGGTACTCCTCGACTTACGACCACAACTGAGCCAAAAATTTACCTTGTTTAAGTCAGACATCTGTTAAGCGAGCTTTGCCCCATTTCACAACCTTTCTTGCCTCGGTTGTTAAAGTGAATCATTGCAGTTGTTAAGTTGGTAACCCGGTTGTTAAGTGAGTCGGGCTTCTCTCACGGACTCTGCTTGTCAGAAGGTCGCAAAAGGGGATCACATGACCCTGGGACGCTGCAATTGTCATAGGTATGAAACGGTTGCCCAGCATCCAAATTTTGATCATGTGGTAACAGGGATGCTGCAACGGTCATAGGTGTGAAAAACAGTCATAAGTCCTTTTTTTCAGGGTCATTGTAATTTCAAATAGTCACTAAATAAATAGTTGTAAATTGAGGACTAGCTGTATTGATAACTTGCATCTGTTGACACTCATACTTAACTATTATACACAGACAGGAGAGAGACAGAGAGAGACAGAGAGAGAGACAGAAAGAAACAGAGGAGAGATAGATAGATAGATAGAGAGAGAGAGAGAGAGAGAGAGAGAGAGAGAGAGAGAGAGAGAGAGAGAGAGAGAGAGAAAGAAAAAAGAAAAAAGAAAAAGAAAGAAAGAAAGAAAGAAAGAAAGAAAGAAAGAAAGAAAGAAAGAAAGAAAGAAAGAAAGAAAGAAAGAAAGAAAGAAAGAAAGAGACAGAGATAGAGACAGAAAGAAACAGAGGAGAGAGAGAGAGAGAGAGAAGAGTAGATACAGAGAGAGAGAAAGAAAGAAAGAAAGAAAGAAAGAAAGAAAGAAAGAAAGAAAGAAAGAAAGAGACAGAGATAAAGAGACAGAAAGAAACAGAGGAGAGATAGAGAGAGAGAGAGAGAGAGAGAGAGAGAGAGAGAGAGAGAGAGAGAGAGAGAGAGAGAGTAGATACAGAGAGAGAGAAAGAAAGAAAGAAAAAAGAAAGAAAGAAAGAAAGAAAGAAAGAAATAAATAAAGAAAGAAAGAAAGAAAGAAAGAAAGAAAAAGATAGAGACAGAGATAGAGATAGAGACAGAAAGAAGAGAAGATAGATAAATATAAGAGAGAGAGAGAGAGAGAGGGAGGGAGAGAGAAACAGAAGATAGATACAGAGAGAAGATAGATAGATAGATAGATAGATAGATAGATAGATAGATAGATAGATAGATAGATAGATAGATAGATAGATGGATGGATGGATGGATGGATGGATGGATGGATGGATGGATGGATGGATGGATGGATGGATGGATGGAGGGAGGGAGGGAGGGAGGGAGGGAGAGAGGGAGAGAGAGAGAGAGAGAGAGAGAGAGAGAGAGAGAGAGAGAGAGAGAGAGAGATTCACTTAACAATTGTGGCAGGAAACATCATGAAACTTAGCAACTAGAAATTTTGGCCTCAATTGTGGTCATAAGTCGAAGATTACCTTTACACACATGTACACACTCGCAGATACACACCAATTTCTTTTGGGCATAAAAAACAGGTTAGGATTTCCTTGGCTATGCTGGCTGGTCACATTTAGGTAGGCGTGTGTGCATTGATTTGACTGAAGTAAAAGGATGAAATGAAATCGGACTTGTTGGGTTATTATTGTTGTTATTTTTTTTCCTGCTCGCTCCTTTTTCTTCACTTTCTTTGGAAAAATGTCCCTGGCATTCCATTCAAAGGCCGAATGTTCTAGATAAAGGTGCAGATCGCAGCATAACTGGATTTCCCACCACCGCCACCAAATATTTTACCTGGAATGACCTGTAATTCTGGGTGACCTGCACTCTTGTTTTCATAAGTGTCCCTGGGAGAGATCTTCAAAAAGTGAAGATTTATTATTATGATTAATGAAACTTAGAGGGTACTCTAAACAACTCTGGGTGGCTTACACTTAAAAAGTTAATGCAGAAAGAAAATGGCTAAGTGGAAGAGAAAGAAAGCAAGTAAAATCATTTCTCTGTCTAAAGCCACTGAAAAAAAAGCTAATTAAATGCCTTCCTATCAGTAGAAGTGTGAGGTCCTCGGTACTCTTTGAGTTCAGCTGTTTTCTTGCAGACATTTCATGACTCAACTAGGTAATATCATCAGTGCTGCAAGGGGGAGGGGGAGGAGGAAGGGAGGGAGGGAGGGAGGGGGGGGGGAGGGGGAGGGGGAGGAGGAGGAGGAGGAGGAGGAGGAGGAGGAGGAGGAGGAGGAGGAGGACTTGGTTGCTTTCTTGCAGACATTTCATGACCCAACTAGATAACATCATCAGTGATAGAAGGGAGTGGCATTTGCTCTATGTTTATATACCAGTGAGTTGCCTCTCAGTTTTGGTGGGAATATTACTTTCTTGGTGATCCTTGATTAGGCTATTGTTTACTGTTAGCTTGTTTGTCTGAATTGGTAGTTTCTTGATTGGGGTATTGTTTACTTATAGCAACAGCACTTAGACTTATATACCGCTTCACAGTGTTTTACAGCCCTCTCTAAGCGGTTTACAGAGTCAGCCTCTTGTCCCCCAACAATCTGGATCCTCATTTTACCCACCTCGGAAGGATGGAAGGCTGAGTCAACCTTGTGCCCTGTGAGATTCGAACTGCCAAACTGCAGCTAGCAGTCAGCTGAAATAGCCTGCAGTACTGCACTCTAACCACTGCGCCACCACTTGCTTGTTGGCCAATATTAATCTCTAGATTGTTCCATTACCCCTAGTTGGATCATTGTCTGCAAGAAAACCACCACCAAGGATTTTACAGTCCTCCTCCTCCTCCCCTCTCCTCCTCCTCTTCCTCTTTCTTCTCCTCCTCCTCCACTGTAGCACTGATGATATTACCTAGCTTGGCAATGAAATGTCTGCCTGAAAACCCCCAAGCTTAGAAAATACCAAGGACCCCACAGTTCAGTCCTGAGCTACAAATATTCTCTTTTATCCATATCAGTAGTATCTGTTGTGTAAGTTGTGCTACTAATGAAGATAAGAATAAGGAAAATTATTATTTATGACCTGCCAAGAACACAGGGAAGGCTATATTGGCCATATGTTCGACACTCCCTGGCCCTCGTTCAAATTTCTTGAAAGATTTTTGGTCTCCTACCGATGGTTAGACGGATCTCCTCTTGCTGGTTGGCTAAACCATCATAATAATACAGGTCAAACCGGCGTTCTGTCCTCCAGTCTCCCAGCAAATCCTTTCGCAAGCAGAAGAGGACGCTGAAGTGACTCTCACTGCACACCACCCAAATTGGAAACCTGGGGGTCTTGAGATAACAGCCCACCTGAGCAAAACAACAACAAGAAGAAAGTGCATTTCTTTAAAATGTCTGTGGGGATTCTCACTCATCCAGGTCACGGTTGTTTCAAAGGTGCACAACACATGAGAATGAACCCATCAGGACAAGATTCAGCCATCCATCTGCATTTGAAAGACAAAGCCCACTCTTTTGAAGACAGCAAAGCCCACATTTTGGACAGAGAGAACCGCTGGTTTGAAAGAGGCCATCTATGTCCCAATTGAGCAGCCCTCTCTCGACAGAGGGGTAGGGGTAGGACATCATCGATCTCCAGTCTACAACACAGTCCTTTCAGCAGTTCCAACAAGGCTCCACGCCCTTTTGCACCACTCAGGTGATCCTGAGGACACAGGTAAACCTCTAAATGGCCTCAATGACTTGCTAAAACAGTGGTTCCCAACCTGGGGGTCGGGACCCCTTTGGGGGTCGAATGACCATTTCCCAGGGGTCGCCCCGGCATCCTCAGCTCCCCCTCCCCCACTGCCACAAGCCTGGCCATATCGACTCAACTCGCCCGAGCCCTCCGATTGGTCGGGAGAGGTGCCATTCGGTGAGAGGCGTTTGTGACGCCTGGCGGCCGAGCTTTGGCAGCATCAGCTAAGGGGCCAGCTTTGCTTTGAATTCTGGGAGTTGAAGTCCAGGCACCTTAAAAGTTGCTGAGATTGAGAAATATTGCTGTACACTTGTTGGTTATCAAGTCTAAATACAGAAGTAGACTTGTTGTGGAAGATGATATTCCTTGTGCTCTTGCAAAGACTGGCCCGAGAATTTCTGATCTGGCATAATTGCATATTGTTTTTGTGATTAATCGCTATGCTTTAATTATGTTCAATTTGTAACAATGAAAATACATCCTGCATATTAGATATTTACATTACGATTCGTAACAGTAGCAGAATTACAGTTATGAAGTAGCAACGAAAATAATTTTATGGTTGGGGGTCACCACAACATGAGGAACTATATTAAGGGGTCGCGGCATTAGAAAGGTTGGGAACCACTGCGCTAAAAGGATGCAAATGACCAGCTGTCTGCAAGGAGTATAAATCCTTCCGTTCCCAACCATCCAGTCAGAGCTGAAGAAGCTTCTTGGATGAGAAGTGAAACGTCTTCGAAGAAAAACCACAAAGTCCAGTTGCCTCTCGAAAAAAGCACCTTTGGGACAACCATGAACTGGATGACTGAGAATCTCCATAGGCAAGTCCACAGATCTTAAAGTCCCCAAAGTTGAGAAACACATCCTCAGATAACTATTTTCTCTATTTTAAAAGCCATTGTTTGACTCTCCCCGATTATTCTCTTTGCTGGCTGGGTTGCATAAATTCTTGAACTGTGAAGAGAGTTTAGAGCGATGCTCTTCGAAGAGGAACAAAAGGGCCCGTTCAGCTGGGGAAGATAAAATCAGACGGATTTCCTTTCTAAGCGCTGGCATATGGTAGCACTTTGCAAAGCAAATATAGCCTTCTGGCTCCCTTGTGCTCCAACCCAGGGGTGGGTTCCAACTTACCCCGCTGCCGGTTCGCTCCCTCCTCCACCGCGTGGGCACGTCACGTGGGCTTGTGTGCGCTTTGTGCATGCGCGCATGTGCAGTAACGAAAAATCCCCCCAAAAAAATCCCCCCAAAAAGATGGAGACCGCATGCACAGTGCCGGAACTCGGCTTCTGTGCATGCTCAGAAGGAAAATTAAAAATTAAAAAAAATTTATATATATATTTTTAAAAAGATGGTGGCGCCCATAGACCGGCACCGACAGATCCGGTTCGGTGACGTCATTGGGACGTCACCAGCGGACCGCTACCGGTTCGGGTGAACCGGTCCAAACCGGGAGGAACCCACCCCTGCTCCAACCTGAGAGTCTCTTCTGATGTCCAATTAGAAACACCTGGGGTATTTCTTTGGAGTGAAGCCACCGACGCTGCCCAAAATTTTTAAAACTTTCTAACTTCACAGCAGGTTTCCCACAAAATATACGATGAAAGGTTGCAGGAATTGGGTACGTCTAGTTTAATCAAAAGGAAGACTAGCATGACATGATGGTAGTCTTCCAATATTTGAGGGGCTGCCACAAAGAAGAGGGGGTCCACCTATTCTCCAAAGCTCCTGAAGGCAGGACAAGGAACAAGAGGTGGAAACTAATCAAGAAGAGAAGCAACCTGGATCTGAGGAGAAATTTCCCGACAGTGAGAAAAATCAACCAGTAGAACAACTTGCCTCAAGAAATTGTGAGTGCTCCAACACTGGAGATTTTCACACATTGATGGCAACATATATATTTCTGCCCAATTTCTTTTTACAGTTGTAGTATCATCTCCAAACAGCCAAAGAGGTGGCCTTAATCCAAGCAATTGTCCAGTGCCTCTGAGCAATTATTAACAGTTGGAAAGTAATCAGGGAGGGAAACAACTTAGAACTAAAGAGAAATTTACTGACAGTGAGAACAATTAACCAGTGGAACAGCTTGTCTCCAGAAGTTGCTGATGCTCTTGTCACTAGAGGTTTTAAGAAGAGATTGGAGAACCATTTCTCTGAAATGGTATAGGGTCTCCTGCCTGAGCAGAGAGTTGGTCTAGAAGACCTCCGTGGTCCCTTCCAACTTTGATATTCTATTATTCTGGGTGCCTTTTGCAGAATGCCTTAGGGGGTTTAAGAGGATTCTGGGAAAGGAGTGAGGTTGCACAGTGAGATCATGCCAAACACAGCTTAGACAGTTTAGCCACCATTCTGAAATCCATCAACCAGTAGTTCTGTCCAAGTAAGTTGGATAATTATGTTATATATGGACCACTTTGCAAGCATCTAAAACTTCCTCCAGGAAGTCTTTATAGGCGAGTCCTCAACGTACGTCCGCAATTGAGCTGAGCATTTCCATTGCTGAGTAAGGCAGTTATTAAGCGAGTTGCATCCCATTGCACGACCCTTTTTGCCATGGAAGTTAAGCGAGTCATTAAATGAGTCAGGTGGTTGTTAAGCGAATCTGGCTTTCCCCTGCGGCTTTGCTTGTCAGAAGCACCCTAGAAAACTTGCAAACGACATTCTCAGGATGCCGAAACCATCATAAATACCGGTACATGCCTGTTTGAAGTTTGATTGTGTAACTGTGGAGATGTAACAACAGTCGTAAGTGTGAGATCTGGTCATAAGTCACTTTTTCCAGTGCCGTTGTAATTCTGAATGGTCATTGAACAAATGGTTATATGTTGAGGTCCATATGTTCTGTTATTCAACTTAAAGAAAACTCTGAAGCTGGGGAAGGTGGAAGGAAAGAGAAGGCGAAGGTGAGTAACAGAAAGTAGATGGACTCAGTTACTGTGATGATGGTGGCACCATTGGAAGACCTGAAAGGCTGGGTTGGAGACAGATCATCCTAGAGAAGGTCGGTCTATCTGGCCATCAAGTGTCAACACATCATCAATCATGGATCATCACTCATCAATCAATGCAAAGACCCATCTTCCTTGAGAAGTCCATAATGCTGGGAAAGATGGAAAGAAAGAGAAGACGAGGGCAACCAACAGAAGAGGACTCCGTTATAGTGGTAGTGAGCGCATCATGGGAAGTCATTCTAGATCAGTGTTTCCCAACCTTGGCAACTTGAAGATGTCTGGACTTCAACTCCCAGAATTCCCCAGCCATCTTCAAGTTGCCAAGGTTGGGAAACACTGCCCTGCACCATTTTGGACAAATGGCATTCTGGGAGTTGAAGTCCAGACATCTTCAAGTTGCCAAGGTTGGGAAACACTGTTCTAGATTGTCATGTGGAAGATCAATCTATCATCCCCACCTTGCTGGCCTTCCGAAAAGCCATTAAGACATGGCTCTTCCTGCAGGCGGGGGGATTTTGAGACAACCTTACATCTGATGTCTCCCCCATGTATGTATGATGTTATATGTTCCTTTTAATTGTTTTTAAATTGTTTTTAATGATTTGTTTGGTGTTCCCTAAAACGTTGTACGCCGCCCTGAGTCCTTAGGGAGTAGGGCGGCATAGAAGAACCTCCAAATAAAATAAAATAAATAAATAAAATAATACACTGGACTCATCACCGATTGGATGGCATGTAACCATTCAACACAAAGACCGCTCTGAGGGAGGACCACAATGGTGGGAAAAGTGGAAGGAACAGAAGACGAGGACAACCAGCAGCAAGCTGGATGGATTCCATTACAGAAGTGATGGAACGTCCACTGGAAGAGCTGAAGGGTCAGGTTGGGGTCACATTCTCCTGGTCACTAAAAGTCAACATTGACTTTAAGGCTTACAATCAATCAGTCAATCACCCAGTTTCCTTGTAAAATCCATTAGGGAGGAAAATATGGAAGGAAAGAGATGACCTGCAGAAGGTAGATGGACTCAGTTACAGTGGAGATGAGGGCACAATTGAAAGACCAGGTCGGAGACAGATCATCCTGAGAAGGTCAGTCTGTCTGGTCACTAAGGGTCAGTGATGATGGCTAATCACCAAACAATCAATGCAAAGACCCATCTTCCTTAAGAAGGCCACATTACTGGGAAAACCTTTCTTGAGGAGTTAATAATGCTAGAAAAGATGGAAGGAAAGAGAAGAAGGGGATGGCCAGTAGGAAGGTGGGTGGACTCAGTTACAGTGGAGATGGGGCAACCATTGGAAGACCTTAAGAACCAGGCTGAGGACAGTTTCTCCTGGAGAAGATGAATCTATGTCAGGGGTCTCCACCCTTGGCAACTTTAAGACTTGTGGACTTCAACTCCCAGAATTCCTCAGCTTTGCTGCCTGAGGAATTCTGGGAGTTGAAGTCCACAAGTCTTAAAGTTGCCAAGGGTGGAGACCCCTGATCTATGTGGTTGTTAACAGTTGACAATGACTTGATGGTGCACATTCTTACCAGTGTATTTTTAATAAGCTTTCCCTCTTGATCACATCCATTGATTGATTGATTGATTGATTGATTGATTTGGTTTATGTCAAGTACGTGTTGGTAATATACATAGATATAACATTGTTTATATACATAAGATGAGTACTGATAAGAGGGAACATTAGGACAGGGACGGTAGGCACGCTGGTGCACTTATGTACGCCCCTTACTGACCTCTTAGGAATCGGGTGAGGTCAACAGTGGACAGTCTAAGGGTAAAGTTTTGGGGGGTTTAGTGATGAAACCACAGAGTCAGGTAGTGAGTTCCAGGCATTTACCACTCTGTTGCTAAAGTCGTATTTTCTACAGTCAAGTTTGGAGCGGTTTACTTTGAGTTTGTATCTGTTGTGTGCTCGTGTATTGTTGTGGTTGAAGCTGAAGTAGTCGTTGACAGGAAGGACATTGTAGCAGATAATTTTATGAGCTATGCTTAGGTCGTGCCGAAGGCGACGTAGTTCTAAGCTTTCTAAGCCCAGGATTTCAAATCTGGTTGCGTAAGGTATTTTGTTGCGAGTAGAGGAGTGGAGAACTCTTCTTGTAAAGTATCTCTGGACACTTTCTAATGTATTTATGTCCGATATGCGGTGTGGGTTCCAGACAGATGAGCTGTATTCAAGGATTGGTCTGGCGAATGTTTTGTATGCTCTGGTTAGTAGTGTGAATGTAATTTATGGATTACATTTCCATGGATTACAGTGCTACTCAGCGAAGTGTGGAGAGATTAACAATTAAATATGGAAGTAGGTTTTGGAGGGTCCACACCTCAAATTTGGGGCAACTGAAGCAGGGGTGGGTTCCACTGACCTTCCCTACTGGTTCGCATCGCGACGGAAGTCACTTCACGGAAATGACCCTCTGCGCATGCGCAGAGTTTTGGGGGTTTTCGCAGGCCGCAAAAGGAGTGTGGACCGCCAGTCATCGCTGCCGGTTCAGCGAGCAGCAGCAAATTCCCACTACCGGTTCTAAAGAACCGGTCCGAACCAGTAGCAACCCACCACTGAACTGAAGATTACACGCACACAGAAGCGCGCACACACACACACACACACACACACGATGTAGTATTGTGTGAAAGGGAAAAATGCAAGGGAATTATTCTTGGGTGGATGTGATATAATACAAGTAGTCCTTGACTTACGACCACAATTAAGCCCAAAATGTATGTTGCTAAGTCAGATATTTGTTAAGTGAATCACTGCAGTTGCTAAATTACTAACATGGTCGGTAAGTGAATCTGGCTTCCCTATTGACTTTGCTTATCAGGAGGTCACAAAAGGGGATCACGTGACCCCGGGGCACTGCGACCGTCATTAATATGAGTCAGTTGCCCAAGCGTCCGAATTCTGATCACATGGCCATGGGGATGCTGCAACGGTCATGTGAAAACTGGTCATAAGTCACTTTTCCCGGTGATGTCGTAACTTTGCTCGGTCATAAGCGAAGAGCTGTTAAGTCGAGAAGTAACCTGTACGAGAGAGCAAACTTTTGGCCCAAGGCCTCAGATGGAATGACCCAGAAGCAGTGGCGGGTTCCTACCAATGCGGTCCACTCTATAGCACCGGTAGCGGCCCGCTGGTGACGTCACAGTACCGGTGCGGTCGGTTGCTGGTGCCTGGGCGCTGCAATTTTTTAAAAACAAATTTAATTTTTTAAAAAATTTTCTTCTGCGCATGCCCAGAAACCGAGTTTCCGGCACTGCTCATGCGCTGCCTTCCTATCCCACAGTGAGTCCAAGCAGGGGAGGATGGCTGAGGGAGCGCGTGAGACGCTGAAAGAATGGGCGGCAGGACCTATCTCAGTTCCCCTCCCTTCAGCAGTCCGAGAAGCCACCCCCACCTGGTCACATGGCCAGCAAGCCACGCCTACCCAATCACATGGCTGGCAAGCCACACCCACAAAATAAGCCACGCCCACAGAGTGGTAGTAAAAAAATTAGGGACCCGCCCCTGCCCAGAAGCCCGGACTCCACCATCAAAAACATTATTGCTGAGCTGGGTTTTTGCCTCTGTGGGTCATTTTATAAAAATAGCAGCAGTTGTGGCCGTTGTAATGGAGCCATGGGAAAAACCAACAAAACTTGAAAAAGGGTTTCCTTTGGTCAACAAAAGAAGAGATCCCGTTATTCTACTTCTGCCAGAGAAGTAAGAGGTGATGCCAGCGGCCCAAACAGAGTTTGTTTTTCGGTGAAATTAATCATTGTAAGAACAGGAGTGTTTGCAATAGCGGTATAGGTTTACACACCGGTGTTTCTCAACCTCAGCCACTTTAAGACGTGTGGACTTCAATTCTTAGTATTCCCAGCTGGCTTCTTGAGGTTTTGGGGTTTTGGGGTTTTTTTTTTAGAGAAAATGGCCCTGAAACCAACATTAATTTTGATCCTCAAAGGGTTACAATTCTAGGAGAGAGGATCCAGAGAGCAAAGCATGTGTCATGTGCCAAGAAGAGGAAAAAACAGGATACGGGTGGAAATCAGAGCATGGCAGGACAAAATGTACCCTAAGATATAAACTAGAATAAAGTAAAGTGAAAAGTATAAATTAAAGTAAAAAGTAAACATTCAGCCAAAAGTAAAGTAAAAGAATAACATAGAGAGTAAAGGAAAGAATAATGTAAAGAGTAAAAAGTAAAGTAAAATAAAGAGTAATATAAACAGTAAAGTAAAAAGGAAAGTATAAAGTAAAAGTAAAGCGTAAAGTAAAAAAAGCAAAGTAAAGTAAGAAATAAAGAGTAAAATAAAGAGTAAAGAGTAAAGTAAAAAAAGCAAGGTATAAACTAAAAGTAAAGAGTAAAGAGTAAAGAATAAAGTAAAAAAGCAAAGTAAAGTAAGAAGAGTAAAGAGTAAAATAAAGAGTAAAGCGTAAAGAGTAAAGTAAAAAAGCAAGGTATAAACTAAAAGTAAAGAGTAAAGAGTAAAGAATAAAGTAAAAAAGCAAAGTAAAGTAAGAAGAGTAAAGAGTAAAATAAAGAATAAAGCGTAAAGAGTAAAGTAAAAAAGCAAGGTATAAACTAAAAGTAAAGAGTAAAGAATAAAGTAAAAAAGCAAAGTAAAGTAAGAAGAGTAAAGAGTAAGATAAACTAAAAAGCAAAGTATAAAGTAAAACAAAGAGTAAAGAGTAAAGCAAAGAGCAAAGATTAAAGTAATGTAAAGTAAAGAGAAAAGTAAAGAGTAAAGTAAGGTAAAATAAAAAAGTAACGAGTAACGAGTAAAGTAAAAGAGGAGCTTTATGCAAGCCGCCTAGTGTTGCACAAAGTAAAGGTGAGCAGAACACAAAAAGAAGAAATGATTCACCTCCTCGACCTCAGGAGTGTTCACTTTGTAGAACCTGCAGTATTTCTCTGGGGATTTAATCGCTTTTAGCTTTGGACAAGAGGAATGTCTGAACTTCTGGGTGGATAATTGCAAGGGATTGAATTCCATCTTGGCTTCTGGCCGTGCCAACATCAACACAAAACAGCTCAAAAGGGGTATTTCTGAGATTTTTTTCATGCTTCTCCAGAAAACAAAGTTGTCCTCCCTCACTTCAAAGCCCATCAAAATACAGGCAAACCCCTTAATTAAAAAAAAAATATTCTGTGTACAGAGATACATTTCAAACGGAGCCCTATTAGGAATACTGGCATGTTTTCAGTTAAATAATCTTTTAACTGGTTATAAAGTTCTCATTTAGGGAGAGGAAGAAACCGGAATGGCTGGCAAACAATTCCCCGAAGACTCAAGTCTTCAAAATCAATGTTTCTCAACTTTGGCAACTTGAAGATGTGTGAACTTCAATTCCCAGAATTCCCAGTAAAGCCGGCTGGAGAATTCTGGGAATTGAAGTCCACACACCTTCAAGGTAACGAGGTTGAGAATAATCGATGCTGTGGGAATACAGATGGATGTGTGAACTGTTCAGATTCCAATTTTGCAATTTATAGGCAGTCTTCGACTTACAACAATTCGTTTAGTAATTGTTCGAAGCTACAACAGCGCTGAAAAAAGTGACTTATGACCATTTTCCCACACTTACGACCACTGCACCATCTCCATGGTCACGTGGCCATCTGGCTCATATTTATGACAGTTGCAGTGTCCTGGGATCACATGATCCCCTTTTGTGATCTTCTGACAAGCAAAGTCAACAGGGAAGCCAGATTCACTTAACAACCGTGTTACCAATTTAACAACTGCAGTGATATACTTAGCAACTGTGGCAGGAAACGTCGTAAAATGAGACAAAACTCATTAACAAATGTCTTGATAGTAACATAAATTTTGGGCTCAGTCATGGTTGTTAAATCGAGGATTAGCTGTATTAGAAAAAAGGAAATTACTTGAAATGGAAATAAGGAGAAAACTGGCATACAGAACAAGGCAAAAGGACACAGAGAAATGTAGGCCGAAAAAGCCAATGTTTGTGTTGACTTCAGCGGCAACCGAAATCTTGGTGGCTCAACTCAAATAAAGTCCTCCTTTTGAGTTACTTGATGGATTGATTAGCTTGGGATAACAGAATAAAAGGATTGGAAGGGACCCTGGAGGTCTTCTAGTCCAACCCCATTGCTCAGGCAGGAGACCCTGTAGCAGTGATGGCGAAACTTTTCAGCACCGAATGCCAAAAAGATCATGTGGAAACGTTGTTGTGGTCGCGCTCTGGGAAAGCCGAACTTCAGCTTTCCCAGAGCGCGCATGTTCCAGCGCGCATGTGTGCCTGACGGTCAGCTGGCCAGCGCGCATGCACAGGCCTGTTTTCGGCACTGCCACGCACACAAAGGGATCATGTTCTGGAAAAGCCGAACTTCCAGGTTCTAGAGTGCATGCGCCCGACGATTAGCTGGCCAGCGCGCATGCGCACACCTATTTTTGGCATTGTCACGTGCGCGAAGGACAGCTGATTGTCACACGCGCATATACGCCAGAAACCTGGAAGACAAACAGGTAAGCCGGGTGACATGGCTTTGCGTGGCAGTTTGGGCACACGTGCCATAGATTTGCCATCATGGCCCTAATACCATTTCAGACAAATGGTTGTCCAATCTCTTCTTAAAATCCTCCAGTGTTGGAGCACCTACAACTTCTGAAAACAAACTATTCCACTGATTGATTGATTGTTCTCACTATCAGAAAATTTCTCCTTAGTTCTAGGTTGCTTCTCTCCTTGATGGGCTTCCACCCATTGCTTCTTGTCCTGCCTTCAGGTGCTTTGGAGAATAGGTTGACCCCCTCTTCTTTGTGGCAGCCCTTCAGATCCTGGAAGGCTGCTATCAGGTCTCCACTCCTCCTTCTTTTCATTAAACTAGACATGCCCACTTCCAGCAACCGTTCTTCATATGTTGATATGCCTCCAGACCCCTGATCATCTTTGTTGCTCTTCCCTGCACTCTTTCTAGAGTCTTTTTTTATATCGTGGCGACCAAAACTGGTTGCAGTATTCCAAGTTTGGTCTTACCAAGGCCTTATAAAGGCCGTACTTCACACGATTTCAGACAAAGGGACATTAATACCAGCTTTTCCGCAAGTCTTCTCCATACCTGGCAGACGTCGTAATGCTCAAAGAGTGACAGCAAGCCCAGGTCGCTACGGCCAGTGATGCCTTTCAGGACAGTGATGTTGCCGTTTCCTGAGTCCAGCTCTATCACATCGTTGAAGACGTTGGATACGGCCTTGCCGGTCAGTAGCAAGTTGACCAGCTCCTAGTTTCAGGAGGACAAAATGGTGGATGGATTAGGCACTCGACGGACTGAGATACGCTCACTTAACTCCAAATCAGAAATGAGTTTCTGAAATGACTTTAAGTAAAAGGAAAAACATTCTTCCAGTTATTGGTATAGGGAAGCTTAATTGCAGGTAGTGCTCGACTTACAACAGTTTGTTTAATGACCATTCAAAGTTACAACGACAGTGAAAAATGTGACTTATGACTGGTTTTCCACACTTACAACCATTTCAGCATCCCCATGGGAAGCAGAGGTGGGATTCAGCTGGTTCTGACCGGTTCTCGCGAACCGGTAGCGGACATTTTGAGTAGTTCGGAGAACCGGCAAATACCACCTCTGGCTGGCCCCGCCCCCATCTATTCGCTGCCTCCCAAGTCACAGCTGATCACCTGGGTCTTCTTTTGTTGAACGGAGCTGGAAAGCAGGTTGGTGGGGTTGGGAGGGAATGGGGATTTTGCAGTATCCTTCCCCTGGAGTGGGGTGGAAATCAGTGGTGGGTTTCAATTTTTTACTACCAGTTCTGTGGGCGTGGCTTTGTGGGTGTGGCTTGGCTTGGCTTTGTGGGTGTGGCAGGGGAAGGATACTGCAAAATCTCCATTCCCTCCCCACTCCAGGGGAAGGATACTGCAATATCCCCATTTCTTCACGATCAGCTGGGACTCGGGAGGCAGAGAATAGATGAGGGCGGGACCAGTCAGAGGTGGTATTTACCGGTTCTCCCGAACTACTCAAAATTTCCGCTACCGGTTCTCCAGAACTAGTCAGAACCTGCTGAATCCCACCTCTGGTGGAAATTGAGATTTTGCAGTATCCTTCCCCCAAGAGTGGGGTGGAAATGGGGATTTTGCAGTATCCTTCCCCTCTGCCACGCCCACCAAGCCACGCCCACAGAACCAGTAGTGAAAAATTTTGAATGCCACCACTGACTTAGGGATCAAAATTCAGACACTTGGCAACTGACTCAAGTTTAAGCCAAGTCAATGGGGAGGCCAGATTCACTTAAGAACCATGTTGCCTGCAGTGATTCACTTAACCACTGTGGCAAGGAAGGCCGTAAAATTGGGCAAAACTCACTTAACATATGTCTCATTTAGCAATGGAAATGTTGGGCTCAATTGTGGCTGTAAGTCGGGGACTATCTGTATAGAAGACGATACAGGTAGCCCTTGAAGTATGATCACATTTAAGCCCCAAATTTTTGTTTGCTAAGTGAGACAGTTGTTAAGTGAGTTTTGCCCCGTGGTGGGTGAACAGGGAATGTTTGGTGAATATGTCTGAAGTTGAGTGTTTCTAACGTTCTGCTTCAGAAAAGAAATATTAAAAGTAGTGACATCCAACTTTTATCACAGCAGATACAAAAAAAACCCTTAGTGATCCTAACCCTAACCCTAAAAATTACAAGCACCTTCTTCCCATAATCCAGGGGTCCCCAAACTTGGCTACTTTAAGACTTGTGGACTTCAACTCCCAGAATTCTCCAGCCAGCTTATGATGGCTGGAGAATTCTGGGAGTTGAAGTCCACAAGTCTTAAACTTGCCAAGTTTGAAGACCTCTGCCGGCATAATCCATCCTACATGCAAATCCATAGATTTCTTATTTTCCTCTTTCTCATTTTTTACTTTTCTCTTCCCCTTTTCTTTCTTTCTTCTTCCCTTTCCCTCCTTCCTCCCTCCCTTTTCCTTCTTAATCAACTTCATGTTGTCTTTTCGATATGTTTTTAATTCAATGGAATTATTCTTTTGAAAGAAAAATAACATTCTGTCTGTTTCTGTTTCTATTCACGTGACGAATAAATCAAAATACATCTAAAGGCATGATTGATGTAATTGTTGATGAGTGAAAGACAGAAGGTATTAGCGAAAGACAAAAGAGTGATGAGAAGTTACGAATCTGGGACAGACTGATTGATTGATTGATTGATTGAAGGGGGAGGATGCATCAAGACCAGATCTTGGGTGATAAAAATGGAAGAAAAGCATAGAAGAAATTAAAATGAAAGTGGAATTACAGGTAGTCCTTGACTTATGATCACAATTGACCTCAAAAGTTCTGTTATTAAGTGAAACATTTATTAAGTGAATTTTGTCCCATTTTACGACTTTTCTTGCCACAGTTGTTAAATTAGTAAATGGTTGTTATGTGAATCTGTCTTCTCCATCGACTTTCCTTGTCAGAAGGTCGCAAAAGGGGATCACGTGACCCCAGGATATAGCAACCGTCATAAATATAAGTCAGTTGGCAAGGGTCTGAATTTTGATCATGTGACCATGGGGATGCTGCAATGGGATGCAAGTATGAAAAACGGTCATAAGTCACTTTTTTCAGTGCTGTTGTTACTCTGAACGGTCACTCAATGAACTGTTGTAAGTCACAAAACGACAGGTCACTTTGTGACTTACAATAGTTCATTGAGGATGGGAAAAATACAAGTCCCAGGTGAGCAAAGAAGACAGATTCATCAGCCATCCAATGGAACGGAAAACAGATATAAAAGAGAACCAGTTTGGTCTCCAGCGATTGAGGCCCCAGGCTAGAGACTGGGAGAGTTTTACCCTTGCCTTAGCTATGAAAGCTGGCTGGGTGACTTTGGGCCAATCACTCTCCCTTAATCTAACACTAACCTACCTTAAAGGTTGGTGATTGTGGGGAAAATAAGAGGAGGAAAGTGTGTTGGATATGTTTGCCACCTTCAATTATTTCTAAAATGTTAAAGTGGAATATAAAATGTTTAATGTGGAAAATAAAATAAAATAAAATAAAATAAAATTAAAAGAAAACAAAACAAAACAAAACAAAACAAAACAAAACATAAAATAATAGAATAAAATTTAAATAAAAATAAAACATAATTAAATTTAAAAAATTAAAAAATTAAAATAATTAAATTAAATTAAATTAAATTATAAAATGAAATAAAATAAAATAAAATAAAATAAAAAATATAAACTAAAATAAAATAATAAAATAAAACAAAACAAAATAAAATAAAATATAAAATAATAGAATAAAATTTAAATAAAAATAAAAAATAAAACATAATTAAAGTAATTAAATTAAAATTAAATTAAATTTAAAAAATTAAATTAAATTAAATTATTAAATTATTAAATTAAATTAAATTATAAAATGAAATGAAATGAAATGAAATAAAATAAATATAAAATAAAATAAAAAAATAAAATAAAATAAAACAAAACAAAATAAAATAAAAAAATAAAATAAAATAAAAAAATAAAATAAAACAAAACAAAACAAAACAAAACAAAACAAAATAATAAAATAAAATAAAATAAAATAAAATAAAATAAAATAAAATAAAATAAAATAAAATAAAATAAAATAAAATAAAATAAAATAAAATAAAATAAAATAATTAAATCCAGGTCAGATCTTAACTTCCTAAAAATGTGTCACAAGCAAACCATATTTGAATCTTTCTGTAAGAGTAAGAAGATGGCAGATCGAATGTGCAGTGACGTTCCACAGAAGGGGGCCACCACCGAGAAGTCTGCATTATGGGTTCAATAGCCTCTAGGACAGGAGCTCAGTGAGTTGATGACCCTTCCAGAGTGACACTTTGGCTCATGTTAGCCAGGGATCACCTAAGTGGCTGCCTGCCTCTATGAAAGGAATTTTTACAGGCGGTGTTATCTTACTCGCGGGATGCCTGAATGCCAGTAGGCAGTCGGGGGGGGCTCCTTTCCTGTCCCTACGTGGTATATTCACTCACGGGAATCGAGCCGCTGACCTGCCGACCTCAGCAGAGTGCAGGCTTCAGCGACTTACCACGTGAGCCACCGTGGCCCCAGATCAGTGACACTGATCCAGTAATTTGCCCTCATGTGGGACCTGGTGTTGCAGCTTTCCTTGACTTGACCCCTTGGCAACTAACAACTCCGGAGGGACTGGTTCTTTACTTGCACCACCATCTCATGGTCCCTGCTTGGCTGTTTACCTGTGTGCAGTATCCGTGCGCACCAATCAGTGTGTTTGTGGTGACATCCACATCTCCGCGGACTCTGTTGGGGAGAAAAGATTTTTTTTGTTCTCAATTTCTGTTGCTAAGCGAGACATTTGTTAAGTGAGCTTTGCCCCATTTTACAACCTGTCTTGCCACAGTTGTGAACCACTGCAATTGTTAAGTTAGTAACATGGCTATTAAGTGAATTTGGCTTCCCCACTGGCTTTGTTCATCAGACGGTCAGAAAAGGGGATCACATCACACTGCCGTCATAAATATGAGTCAGTGGCCAAGTGTCTGAATTTTGATCACGTGGCCATGGGGGGGGGGGGTGGAGATGCTGCAATGGTTGAAAATGTAAAAAATGGTATGTCATCCTTTTTTCCATTTCTTTTGTAACTTCAAACTAAAGAAACTGTTCTAAGAACTACCTGTAATAACTTTACAGAAAGCTTTCAGTACATTTTGATCCTCTTCATGCTGCAAGCCCTTTTGTTATTCTTTTTAAAAGAAATTAAATATCTAAACCTTTTCTCATCCAAAAGAAAGATAAATCCAAACCACAGGATATATTTTCAATGGCCGTATCAGGCTTCCCCTAAAATCGGAGGAGTTTAACTAGGATATGAACTAAATGAGAGAGAGAGAGAAAAAAAATCACATCTTAAAGTCAAATACTAATTTTTTTTTGCTTGCTTAAAAAACAACAACCCTGATTCTAAAAATAAAAGCAAGGAATAATTGTAATTGTTCCCTAGAATGCCAAACCAAAGCTCGGCATATCGAGGAAGTATTTAGACTATTAAAAAAATGCTTTTAAACTGCTGCCATGGAAAGCGAGTTGTTCTCACTAAAAATGGGTTTATATTTATTTATTTTATTTTATTTTATTTGGAGGTTCTTCTATGCCGCCCTACTCCCTGAGGACTCAGGGCGGCGGTGATAATAAACCACCATCATCAAAGAACAATTCTAAGAGTTGATTTATATTAGGGACTCTTTCAAAGAACGTCGAGTCCCGAAGATTACCGGAAGAAGAAGAAAATGAAAAGCTGGTGAGATTATTGAGTATTGGTCGGCCACTGGCCATTTTTTCACTGGATGACCGGCACTGTGGAATTCCCATGGCTTTGCTTGAAGCCAACTGACAGATGAAATATGCGTCAGACAGGAGCTGAGGGACATCAAGTGTGGACAATAGAAGGAAGTTCTAATTCCATTCATGGTTGCAAACGTTCTGGGAACGCCAAGTTGGGGCTGAGACACTGGAGGAGAAGCAACATCTGTGTTTCCCATCATTTTTCCTAGCGAGGAAATCACCTGCAAACCGACTGGCATTTCTAGAGGTTTTGGAAGCCTCTTTCCAAAGGAGGCCAACCAACATCTAAGTGCATTTGAACAAGGAGGAACCTCAAAGGTTTTTGACCAGCAGAGCCAATGGGAATTGATGATAAAAGACATAGAGAAAATGGAAAACTTGGAAATGGAAAATGGAGAACATAGAGAACTTGCAGAAACTTGGTGTGACTATCTAACCAATCGATCGATCGATCAGAATAGAGCTGGAAGGGACATTGGAGGTCTTCTAGTCCAGCCCCCTGCTCAAGCAGGAAACTTTATACCATTTCAGGCAAATGGTTGTCCAATTTCTTCTTAAAACATCCAGTAATGGACCACTCATAACTTCTGGAGGCAAGCTGTTCCACTGGTTAATTGTCCTCACTGTTTAGAAGTTTCTCCTTAATTCCAGGTTGCTTCTCTCTTTGAATAGTTTCCATCCATTGTTTCTTTCTTGACCTTGTGTTACTTTGGAGAACAGGTTGACCCCCTCTTCTCTGTGACAGCCCCTCAAATACTGAAATACTGCTATCATGTCCCACTTAGTCCTTCTTTTCTCTAGACTAGCCATGCTCAGTTCCTGCAACCGTTCTTCATATGTTTTAGTCTCCAGGCCTTCAATCATCTTAGATGCTTTTCTCTGCCCTTTTTCCAAACGCCTCAACATCTTCTTTTGTAATGTGGTGACCAAAACTGGATGCAGTATTTCAAGGTTTTGTCTTTCAGCCAAGATGAAAGTTCTACTTTCAAGCCACCAACTGTGGAGAGATTTAACCAGACATTACTCTCCCAAAGACACAGATTTTGGAGCTGGCTGAGAACTTCCCAGCTACGTCCGTCTCTTGACTTGCTTGAAATGCTACACACCACTCAGGCTCTTCACCAAAGAGACCTCTTAAAATCCGGATGACCACTTGTTGCAACAAGAGAGGGACTAAGACCTTTTTCTTGTCATTTCCGGGTCACCTGGAGTTCAACAACCCAAATCTGTCCAGCCCTGATTATTTTTTTATTTTATTCATTTACTTTATTTATTTTGTCAAGCATGTATAAGATAACAGATATAAGTATAAACATGTTTATGAATACATGAAATGGATACAAATAAAAGAGGACGTTAGGACAAGGACGGTAGGCATGCTGGTGCGCTTATGCACGCCTGTTGTGTTCTGCCTGACCTCTATCTGAACCCTCAAACTGTCATGACTACTTGAACTCTGAATGATCTGTAAGTTGTTATAACTGTATGTTGCCACTCAGGTCCGGTGTTGCAATGCTCAAATGCTATTGGTTGTTGTGTCTCACAGCTCTCTATAAAAGGGCTAGCTGTCAGACCATGTTTTGCTGGTTGCTTGAGTGAGCTAATAAAAGAGCTGTTCTGAAGTCTGTCTCCTGCGATCTTTGCCCACAATTTAACAACGCCCCTTATAGACCTCTTAGGAATGGGGTGAGGTCGACAGTAGACAGTCTAAGGTTAAAGTTTTGGAGGTTTGGGGAAGAAACCACAGAGTCAGGTAATGTATTCCAGGCATTGACCACTCTGTTGCTGAAGTCAAATTTTTTGCAATTAAGTTTGGAGAGGTTTACATTAAGTTTGCATCTATTGTGAGCTCATGTATTGTTGCGGTTGAAGCTGAAGTAGTCATTGACAGGTAGGACATTGTAGCAGATGATTTTATGTACTATGCTTAGGTCAGACAGAAGGCGACACAGTTCTATTAAATTAAAAATAAAAATTATAAAAAATAAAAAATTAGATAAAAAGGGGGAGGAGGGGAATGTATCAGAGGTGTGGCTCTTTCATTTGTGGTGAAGCCATAAATATCTAAGGTTATTACATAAATGATGTTGGTTTTGTAAGCCCCCCAGAATTGCCTTGCAGCGAGATGGGCAGCAAACAAATTTAATTAATTAATCGATTGATAAAGTAAGAGCCAATCTGGTATCATGGTTCAAAGAAGCAGAGACCACGAGAACTTGAGTTCTAATCCTACCTTAAGCATGGATGTCAGTTGGACCTGTCCCTCCTCTTAGTCTTTAACTAGGCAATGTAGTGGTTAAAGAGGGTGAGTTAGAAGCCAGGAGACCATGAGTTCTAGTTCATCCTTAGGCACAGATGTTCCAGAGGTGATGATGTGCTGGTTCAAGAGTTGGACCAGGAACTGGGAGATCTGGATTTTAGTATCTCCTCAGCAATGATAGCTCCCTGGGAGGGACTTATGGTCAGCCCCTCCTTCGCAGCCCAAGAGGTAGCTTGGTGCAGTGGTTAAGGCACCAGGAGAAGCCAAGAACCTGTGAATTCTAGCCCTGCCTTGGCACGAAAGCTTGCTGGGCCAATTACCAGGAGACATAGAACATAGATTCATAAGCAGGAAGGGAACTCGGAGATCTTCTAGTCCAACCCTTTGTTCAAGACAGGAGCCTAGTCAAATGGTTCTACGCTGTTCTTGAAAACCTCCGGTGATGAAGTGAGTTCTAGTCCCTCCTTAAGCATAAAAACCAACTGAGTGACTTTGGACCAATCACCAGGAGACAGTGAATTCTAGTCCTGCCTTAGGCATGAAAGATGAGCTAATCACCAGGATACTGTGAGTTCTAGTCCTGACTCAGGCATGAAAGCCAGCTGGATGACTTTGGGCCAATCACCAGGAGACTGTGAGTTCTAGTCTCCACCTTAGGCATGAAAGACGATTGTGGGACTCTGGGCCATTCACCGGGAGACAATGAGTTCTAGTCTCAATTTAGGCATGAAAACTGGCTGGCTAACTTTGCGCCAATCAGCAGGAGATGGTGAGTTCTAGTCCTGCCTTACACACAAAACCGACTGGGAGACTTTGGGCCAGTCCTTCTCTCTCAGCCCTAGGGAGAAGAAAGCTAAAGCAAACCACTTCCAAGGATATTGCCGAGAAAACGGTAAGGCCTTATCCAGCCTGACTCAAAGATTTGGATTGGGAGGGCGGGGGGGGGGGGCAGAAAGAGTGAACAAAAAAGAAAAGTCAATAGAACTTTCCCTTGAATGTTAGCAGAATGAAGTATGAGTCAGAAACGGAAGTTAAATCTAACTTGGGAAAGAAAGAAAGAAATATCTCAACTGATTAGAAAGGATTTTTTTTGAATAGAAAGCCACTGGATATGAGGGGATTGGGAGGCGGAGGGTCCTGAATTCGCATTTGGGCATCTATATATATATATATTCTAAAACTTATTAGTCATATATTTTCACCTACCTTCTTCTTATAAAACAGTCTGAGTAGCTTTTCAAAATCCATCTCCGGATTCTTAACCTTTCAAACATCTATCTTAATATCCCCAATAACTCTCTTTCATTGTTGGGTTAGTTTAATTTTCTAAATTTTGCTGTGTGATTATTTGGAGGACTGCAATCAAATGTTCATCCGGCTGGCTTTCTATTTCCTTCTCTATTTTATTAAGCAGCTTGGAAGTTACTTTTTTTAAGTTCAATATTTTTTTTCTGTTATTGTGTGACTTTATATAACTCCTGCGTTATATAAAAACTCTGTAATGAAGTTTCATTTAAAAAATGTGGATAAACATATGACGTTTATCTGGGAAGAACTTCGACAAAGTTGAACAGATTTCAAGGGAGAGAAAAAAGATTTTTAAAAACTTCATTAAAATAGTCTTCTAAAACTTTTATTTAAATCACCAAGTTATTAAGGAGAGTTGGAACTATATTCCAATACATAATGCTTTCCTGTGCTAGTTTTCTATTTGCATTAAGGTATTGATTAAAGAATTAATCAAGCCTTAATTGGATCTGGCACTGTTCATTTTAACACCAAATTTCTACTGTATGATCTCTGTATTTTTCTGCAAAATTTGCAAGATGCAACCTCACATCTTTGGTGGACTTGTGATAAAGCGAAGAAATACTGAGGTCAGATTTTTGTTTTAATTCTCAGCCATCCAGGTCATGGTTGTCCCAAAGGTGCTTTTTCAAAAGGCAAATGGACTTTGTTTTTCCTTGAAGACATTTCACTTCTCATCCAAGAGGTTTCTTCAGTTCTGATTGAATGGTGGAGGACGGAAGGACTTATATTCCTTGCAGTCATCTGGTCTTTAGTGCTCCCTCTGAGAGTCGTTGAGGCTTCCACTTCCATCCTCCACCATTCAGTCAGAACTGAAGAAGCTTCTTGGATGAGAAGTGAAATGTCTTCAAGGAAAAACAAAGAAAGTCCAGTTGCCTCTTGAAGAAGCACCTTTGAGAAAGACAAATTTGAAGATTAGATGGAAAAAGGGATGAATGACCTGCTTTAATTCAAGAAAAGAATTCTTCCTGTTTTGTTTCCACTTGGAAACCACTTCTGGACTTGAAACTTGAAACAGAAAAAAATGGAACTTTAATTTTAGGTTTAGATGATTAAGTTACCGTATTTTTCAAAGTATAAGACGCACCTTTTTACCCCCCAAAAGAGGGTGAAAACTTGGGTGCGTCTTATACACCGAATGCAGCCCCACCCACCCAGCCACCCCCACCCTTTGGCCTCTGTCTTCCAGCAATTTACCTGCTTGCAGGAAAGAGGGAAGAGCCTGTAAAGCCAAGCAAGTCACTAGCAGTTTCCTGATGGACAGCTGATTAGGTTTGTCACATGGGAAAATGAAAGTGAAACTAACTACGAAGAGACAAATAGCTGGGAGAGACAGGCAGATTTTTATTTTTTGCTGAACTGGATGGAAGGGGGTAAGTGAATAACTATAAATGTCTGTAGAATGTTCAAATTATTAGACTTATTTTTTAAAGACTGCTTTATTATTGTTATAGAGCCAGGGGTCTCCAACCTTGGCAACTTTAAGACTTGTGGACTTTAAGACCAGCTTTGTTAGCTTTGCTGGCTGTGGAATTCTGGGAGTTGAAGTCCACAAGTCTTAAAGTTGCCAAGGTTGGAGATCCCTGTAAATCTAGACAACTTAACAAAATAAAGAAGCTTTTTAAAATAAATGCTTGCTCTGAAGAGGCCCAGTGCTATTGTATCTTCTTTTAAATAATAGAGAATAATGTATACTTCCAGAAATTTTAATTAATTTTAACAGCTCTGTACAAGTATAGTATGAAATGTAACAGTGTCCTGTTTAGTATTAGAGTTTAGTTACCTTGGAGTAGATCTATTTAAATAATCAGGAGGAGTTAGTGTGACTACATTTAAGAAAACTTTCTGGCATAATGTACATTTCTCCAATTCTTTGCTATTTCTATGGATCAAGCACACATGCACAGAAATACACAGCAAACAGTGTATATCATCTGTACTGTTTGCTGTTTGGCAAATTGCTTGGAGGCAGAGGCCTTTTTTCCTTGTTTTCCTCCCCCAAAACTAAGGTGCATCTTATACTTCGGTGCGTCTTATACTCCGAAAAATACGGTAACTTTGTTGTTATAGAAATGAATAGTTATAGAAATGAATAGTACTCACTAAATGGCTAAAGCAAAAAGTTTGAGGTTGTAACTATATTTTGTATTTTACTGCACCGAAAAACAATTGGAAGTCACTATTTTTTCCTCTCTTTTCTTTACTTTTCCCTATTCCCTTATCACCTTTGTTTCTATTTGTATAATAAACTTGAATTAAAAAAACAACCTCACATTTTGCAGGAAAGTTCTCAGAAAAAGGTAGCAAAGAGATCTAACATTTCTGAAATATCAAAATGGTCACAGAAGGGCAGTTTTAGTGACCATCAGTGGTGGGTTGCTACCTGTTTGACTCGGTACGGCGAAACGGTAGCGGGGGCGGCGGGAGGCTCCACCCACCCACCCAGACGTCATCAAAAAACGCTCTGCACATGCACTGAAGCTTCTGCGCATGTGCAAAAGCGTTGCGTGTGCAAAGCGCCCGCGTGCGCCCGTTCCCGAACCGGTAGCAAAGGTAAGTAGAAGCCACTACTGGTGACCATACAAGAAGATGGCACAGAATAACAAGGTTGGAAGGGATTTTGGATGTCTTCCAGTCCAACTGCCTGCTCAAGCAGGAGAGATTCTACACCAGTGATGGTGAACCTTTTCTTGCTTGGGTGCCAAAAGGGTGCGTGTATGCAGGATAGCGCGCGCATGCGTGCCCGCACCCATAATGCAATGATCTCCCCCCCATGCATTCGCGCACAATCTCCCCCCTGCGCTGCCCCCTCCACGCATGCGTGCAGGCCTCACTGAAGCCTCTGGACTTTCGGTAGGCCCGTTGGACCGTTTGTCGCCCTCCCCAGGCTTCAGGAAAGCCTCCGGAGCCTGTGGATGGCGAAAAAACGGCCCTAACAGGCCAACCAGAAGTTTGGAAATGAATTTCCGGCCGTTGGGCCGTTTTTCACCCTCCCCAGGCTTCAGGAAAGCCTCCTGAACCCTGGTGAGGATGAAAAATGGCCTAATGGGCCAACCGGAAGTTCGGAAACAAACTTCAGGTTGGCCTGTTGGGCCGTTTTTCGCCATCCACAGGCTCCGGAGGCTTTCCTGAAGCCTGGGGAGGGCGAGAAATGCCTCCCCCCCAACCTCCAGAAGGCCGAAAATCAGCTGACCAGCGCTGGAGGTGACATAGGGCAAAGCCTCGCGTGCCCTCAGATATGGCTCCGCGTGCCACCTGTGGCACCCGTGCCATAGGTTCGCCATCACTGTCCTACACCATTTTAGACAAATGGCTGTTCAATCTCTTTTTAAAAGCCTCCAATGATGGAGCACCCAGAACTTCTTGTGGCAAGTCTTTCCACTGGTTGATTGTTCTCACCGTCAGGAAATTCCTCCTTAGTTCTAGGTTGCTTCTCTCCTTGATTCATTTCTATCCATTGCTTCTTCTCCTGCCTTCAGGTGCTTTGGAGAATAGGTTGACTCTTTCTTTTTTGTGACAAGCCTTCAAATATTGGAAGACCGCTATCGTGTCTCTCCTAGTCCTTAGTTAGATTAGACATATCTAGTTCCCTCAATCGTTCATTGTATGTTTTAGCCTCCAGTCCCCTAATCATCATTGTTGCTCTTCTCTACTCTTTCTAGAATCTCAACTTTTTTTTTTGTATTGTGTTGACCAGAACTAGACATTCTGCTATCACTTATTGTGATCTTGATTCTATCCCTCTGTTAATGCAGCCTAGGACTGCATTGGCTTTTTTGGCAGCTGCAGCACACAGTTGTCTCATACCTATGTGGTGGTCCACTAAGACAGGGGTCTCCAACCTAGGCAACGACATGGAAATCCCCTCATACTTTTCTCATAACAATTATGTTAAGTCCTTTGTTGTTTCCTTTATATTTTGTACATAACTGGTGTACAAATGTCTTATTGATTATACAATATAATATGTCATACAATATGGCTGCACCTCTGCTCACTTATTACAGGAATAATTTACAATTTCTCTCAGCAACTTTACGACTTGTGGACTTCAACTCCCAGAATTGAAGTCTGGCTGAGGAATTCTGGGAGTTGAAGTCCACAAGTCGTAAAATTGCCAAGGTTGGAGACGACCCCTGCACTAAGACACCAAGATCCCTCTCACAGGTCCTACTATTGAGCCAGGTATCTGTGCATTTGGTTTTTTTCTTGGCCATGAGTAGGACCTTACTTTTCTTACTATTGAATTGCATTTTGTTGGATAGGGCTCGGCGTTCAAGTTCGTCAGAATCGATGCCTGGTTAGAGAAGGAAGGACACAACACAAGATTTTGCAAGGAGGGCAAAGCTGAAGTATGTTCTTCAGCTGAGAGAGGAGGGCCGGTTTATTTAAAGGTGAGAAGGTTCTGGAAAGGCATGGCATCTGGAGCTTGTAATCTCAAGGTAATAAGGTTGATTAGGCCGAGTCGCTTTTTCCATAGATTAGAATAGATTGATTTTAATGGCGCAAACAGCTTTCTTTCTGACCTTCGATGATCCCTAGACTCTAGGCTGTTTTTTCAGCACTATTG
This sequence comes from Diadophis punctatus similis, assembly GCA_023053685.1. Lineage (NCBI taxonomy): Eukaryota > Metazoa > Chordata > Lepidosauria > Squamata > Dipsadidae > Diadophis > Diadophis punctatus. The sequence goes on along the minus strand of JALIGW010000044.1, from coordinate 1,941,011 downwards.
TTTTTTCCCCTTTCCAAAAAAAAAAAAGATGGGATTTTTTTATTTTATTTTTTTTAAAAAACCACATTGTTTCCTTCAACTATTTTTTTAAAAAAGCACAAGTTTTAAAACTTCAAGCGTCTTTGAGACACTGAACTGAGATCTATATCTTTATTTAAAACATAGGTCAATTCACGTGGGAACCACGTTCACCGAGGTTGCCGGCGGCCAATTTCCTAGCTAAAATTATTGAAACTCTCCCTGTTATACTGAGCACTTTTATTCCAGAAAAATATTTTGGGTTGCTCCAGGGTGTTTAGAGTTTAGGATCCTACACCTAGGTGCAACTAGCCAGTGGTGTTTAAAACGTGGTGGGCCTCGCAATGGGGATGGTTTTGAGGTGTCCGCGTGAGTTAGTCTTTGCCAACTGGGCAACTTTCAGAATTGTGGACTTCAACTCCCAGAATGCCTTAGCCAAGATGTCTCTTGTGTGGAGAATCCCTTCATTCAGCTCCATTGTCACTGAACGAATGTTGGAATGTCTGTGGCAGAGGTGGGATTCAGCAGGTTCTGACCAGTTCTGGAGAACCGGTAGCGGAAATTTTGAATAGTTCAGGAGAACCGGTAAATACCACCTCTGACTGGCCCCGCCCCCATCTATTCTCTGCCTCCCGAGTCCCAGCTGATCGGGAGGAAATGGGGATTTTGCAGTATCCTTCCCCTGCCACGCCCACCAAGCCACGCCACACCCATCAAGCCACGCCCACAGAACCGGTAGTAAAAAAAAATTGAAACCCACCACTGGTCTGGGGAAACACTCAATCATCCAGGTCATGGTTTCCCAAAAGATGCTTTGCCAAAAGGCAACTGGACTTTCAGGGGTTGTTCTTTGAAAACGTTTCGCTTCTCATCCAGGAAGCTTCTTCAGTTCTAATCTCAGTTCTTCCTTTCTCAAATTCCTCAGTGAGAACTGAAGAAGCTGCTTGGATGAGAAGCGAAACGTTTTCCAAAAAAAAAAACACCAAAAAAACCCCCACAAGAAAGTCCAGTTGCCTTTTGGAAAAGCATTTTTAGGTGAATGAATAGCCATTACTCAAGGGCTACTACCTACAGCTCTTTCCATCCCAAGATAATTTCAAAATACCTACCCAGGAAAGAGTTACAAGCAAATCTTGCGGGAGGAATTCACCCAAGACCACAACTGAGCCAAATTTCTGTTGTTAAGAGAGACATTTGTTAAGTGAGCTTTGCCCCATCTTACGACCCTTTTTTGCCACAGTTGTTAAGAGAATCACTGCAGCTGATAAGTTACTAATCCAGTTGTTTTGTGAAACCGGATTCCCCATTGACTTTGCTTGTCTGAAGGTCGCAAAAGTGGATCACGTGACCTTGGGACACTGCAACCGTCATAAGTATGAACCAGTTGTCAAGCATCTGAATTTTGATCACATGACCACGGGGATGCGGCAAAGGTTGTAACTATGGAAAGCGGTCATAAGTCACTTTTTTTCATTGCCATTGTAATTTTGAACTGTCAATAAACAAACAGTTGTTAAGTCGAGGACTAACACGTTCAGTATGACTCCTCCACATATTTTGAGGCTTCTCACAACTGACTTGACTAATATGCCGTCAATTTGGTGTTGATTTTGAGCAATCGCACCCAGAGAGACTGTTTCCAACCTGCCCTTCAGGAATATTTTCCCACCCAGAGCAGGTTACAGATTAGGTTACAGATTATTAGAGTTGGAAGGGACCTTGTAGGTCATCTAGTCCAACCCCCCGCTCAAGCAGGAGTCCCTACACCAGTGTTTCCCAACCTTGGCAACTTGAAGTCCAGACATCTTCAAGTTGCCAAGGTTGGGAAACACTGCCCTAAACCATTTTGGACAAATGGCAGTCCAATCTCCCTTTAAAAGTCTCAAGTGTTGGAGCTCTCACAGATGATAGAATCCATCATCCTTTTTGGCCTTCTTGACTGACGGGAAAGGTTAGGTTAGCCTGACATTTGGAACTTGAAGATTTTAAGGAAGAACAGCAAACTCTCCCTTGCCTTCTTGCGTTTCCGGCGTTTCCTTCTCCTGAGCGATAAGGCAGACATTCAAAGCTGCTGAAGATAACAACGGGGCCAAATAAGTTCCTGTGTTTGTTCCTTCTTACTGAGGGCTTCAGGCCTTGAGCTAATAGCTTCAGGTTTTTTAAAATTTGCTACCACTTGGTATGTGGCTCCTTCATCCCTTTAGTCATAATTCCAGTAGAGCAGGGGTAAATTCTTGACTTACGACAGTTTCGTTTAGTGACTGTTAAAAGTTACAATGGCACTTTAAAAACCATTGCCTCCCCATGGTCATGTGATTAAAATTCAGACGCTTGGCAACTGACTCATATTTATGACGGTTGCAAAATCCTGGGAGGGTCATGGGATTCCCCCTTTTGTGACCTTCCGACCAGCAAATTCACTTTGCAGCCTTGTTATTAGCAATGGCGGTGATTCACTTAACAACGGTGGCAAGAAAGGCCGTAAAATGTGGCACGCAGATCTGGGGACAGACTACCCTTAAAACAGTCCATGAAATGGCCTTTAAGCTTTTGCATGGCTGATCCTCCAATGGATTTTTGCTTGATGCCTCGGAGTTTACATGCTCCAGAATCGGGTGCCAGAAGAAGCAGCCGGAATGGCCTCAATGTTTTCTAAGATGCCATCTGCATGATTTTCTTCGCACAAGGATGTCAGGATGGCTTCAAGTACCCCATTGGCACTTGACAATCTTGGAATTCAGATGACATTGACAAGTTTAAGATGTCTGGACTCCAACTCCCAGAATTCCCCAGCCAGTCATGCTGGCTGGGGAATTCTGGGAGTTGGAGTCCACATATGTTAAACTTGCCCTACGTTGAGAAAAACAGGACAAACTGATTTCACACATTTCTGAAAAGCGTCTTTCCTAGCAAGCAAAAACCCACCAAGACGCATACTGTCACGCAGTGATTATATTGCCTGTTATATGTATATGCAGGGAGCTGCATCCCTATCAAATATAATGGTTTATTCCTGAACATGTGATTAATATGTTCCTAGTACGCATGTGTACATTCCTTTTCTTTGATCCGTCCTTCTGTTTCAGCTTCTGTGGAAGCAAGACGTGTTTTTTATAGCAAAGATGTGATTAATGAGATTTATTGTTTTTATACCAAAATAAATATTTTCTACTTAGAACTTTAAACTGCGGTTTCTTTTCTAATGTCAGAATTCCAGATAAAGATCTATTTTCACCTCTGATGAGATTTATTCTTATCTGACACATACAGTACCTACGTTATAAAACATGTTAAAACTTCTTGTCATCCGGGTTCCAGAGTATGATCCCATGCTCCACAGCACGGAAATTTTGCCGGGGATCCATTCATCTGGACGTGGTCGTTATGATTGCATACGTGTTTAGGGCAAAGAGTTAGCCTGGATATTTTTTCTGAGGAAGCTAAAGAATTCCGTCTATCGTAAGCAGAAACATTCTTTGAAGTTTCGGCCCTTGTGTCCGTCTTTCAAATGTATACCAGGGGCTTAAGCGCTAATTACGAGCTCTCTCAATGAAATGCAAACATACTCACCGATCGACGGATCTTGACAATATCACTGACAAAGTCAGAAGGATGCAGCCATGGGGACCAGCCTCAAACTGAAAGGCAGAGCAAGGGGAAGGTGGAACAAGAAAATATGGAGTCATGACTAAAACAGGGGTGCATTGGTTGTTCATATTTTAGAGGTTTAGAGGTTTCAGATATTTAGAGAGGCAGTTTGGTCTGGTTAAGGCACCAGGCTGGAAACCAGGAGATGGTGAGTTCTAGTCCAGTCAGGCATGAAAGCCAGTTGGGTGACTTTGAGTCAATCACCAGGAGAGAGTGAGTTCTAGTCCCGCCTTAGGCATGAAAGCTGGCTGGGAGATTTCAGACCAATCACCAGGAGGCACTGAATTCTAATCCCACCTTAGGCATGGTTATAATTTATGACATTTATAACTTTAGATACTTATGACTAAATCGGGTCATCCTTGGGACCAGCCTGATTTTACAATATTTTTTGCAGCACTCATCAATAGAAGGCCATGGTTATTAAGGAAACCAATAGTTCATTATAGGTACAGTTGCTGGTTTTCAGCAAAATTGTCGTAAAATGAGGTCATGTTGACTGCAGGATGCTGCAAACAGCCACAAGTATGGCCTGGGTGTTGAGTGTCAGAGTTGCGGTCACATAACTGCAATTGTGTGTGTGTGATTATCAGAACTTTGAATGCAGGTCCTAAGTACCTCCAGGAAGATCCATCCCGTTCCTAAGTCAAGAACTAGCAGTTCAACATATTCAATAAGAATGCTATGGCTTTATTCTTTATTTTTTGACACTGTTCAGAAATGAGATGATAGCTGTTCATTTTCAGGAGAGGTCTTCAAATTTGGCAACTTTAAGACTTGTGGACTTCAACTCCCAGAATTCTCCAGCCGAGTTGAAGTCCACAAGTCTTAAAGTTGCCAAGTTTGGGGAGCCCTGGTTTACAGGGAGTCCTCGACATATTTAGTTCATTTAGTGTCCAAAGTTACAACATGCCAGGAAAAAAGTGACTTCTGACTATTTTTCACACTTACGACTGTTGCAGCATCCCCGGGGTCATGTGATCAAAATTCAGATCCTTTGCAACTGGTTCATATTTAT